>CAODLS012093414.1:0-11279 GCA_948243855.1 Flueggea neowawraea
AGGAGGTAAACTCCATCCATTATACACACAAACTCGAGAGAGCCTCTTCCAAGCTAGCAGAGCATGATTACAAACAACATCACGAGGCAAAACCCCATAAAATTTCTTCGTGTAACCGCTACTACTCCTCAATAAACTGAGCCTTACCTCATTTATTAAAAAAGGAGAAACCTTTTTGAACAAATGATCACACCCATAATACAATCTCAGAAGCAAGTAATTTGCTCCATTGTTTCTGTTATTACTTGCAACGAAGAAGCTACTCTTTCCCGTCCTGTTACAGAGGACGGAGTGACGCCTAAACTTCCTAAGATTTCCAAATAATGCCAATTGTGGTGGTGACGATCGGCGATGGAGTTCTCTAACATACGCAGGTGGCGCGAGATACTTTCCGGCATTTTACTTACCGAAGCCAGAAAAAAAAAACCACACGGTGTATCGGCTCAGCCACCTCCGTCACAGGCGGTGCTCCTGTGCCGCATGATGGACTGGTAGAGTCAGAGCTCACAGCCACGTGTCGTATTACGTCAGCAGATGAGGTAGCCGCTGGTCTTTAAATTTGACAGTTAGAGCAGAAAGAGTGGAAATGAGATATCGGTTTTGTTATATACGCCTATAGAAGTCTGTGAAATGGCAAATTTACCATCGCATGACCAATTTCTTCTTTTCGTTGCTTCTATTCGTTAAACGGTCGATTGTTTGGATAATCCTTCACCATCATGTATGGATTGACTGTACTGCAGAGCAGAAGAAGCAGTTTTGTTAATAGTTGGAGAATTTGTTATCAGTTGGTTACATAAGAGAAACGTAGTCAAGGTGTTTGTTAAAATGCTTGAACCAAATTTGAAACCCATGATCAGTAACTTCAATTTATATTCTAACACCACAGACAGCTACCAAGTTCTTGCTTCTATTCTCAAGTCCTGCGCCGCGGTATCGGCAATCAAATGGGGCAGAGCTCTTCACTGCAATGCCACGAAGCTAGGCCATGTTTCGTGCCAGTGTGTGTCAAAAGCACTGCTTAACATGTATGCAAAATGTGGAGTTTTGAATGACTGCAAGAGACTTTTTAATGAAATGGGTAGTGGAGGTAATGATACTGTTGTTTGGAATATTATGTTGTCCGGGTTTGCTGGGTCAAAGGGCTATGAAGTTGAGAGAAGTTGTTTAGTGCTATGCTTTCTGTTGATGGACTTAGGCCTAGTTCAGTTTCGGCGGCTATTGTTCTTCCTGTGTGTGCTCGGTTAAGGGATGTAAATTTTGGGAAGAGTGTGCATTGTTATGCTATAAAGTCTGGATTGGAAGGTTATACTCTTGTTGGGAATGCGTTGGTTTCAATGTACGCAAAATTTGGGATGGTGTGTAATGATGCATATGCTGCTTTTGATGGCATTGTTGACAAGGATGTTGTTTCATGGAATACGATTATTGCAGGGTTTTCAGAGAATAAAATGATGGACCGTGCATTCAGATTGTTCAGTTTGATGCTAAAAGCTTCTGTAAAACCAAATCACGCAACTATAGTTAATGTTCTGCCCATTTGTGCATCTTTGGATAGGGATGGTGCTTATTACTTGGGGAAACAGATCCACTGTTACAGAATGAGTTACTGGCAGATGTGTCCGTGTGCAATGCTCTGGTGAGCTTCTCCTTAAGGGTTGGAAAGGTGGAACAAGCAGAAATGTTATTTCGAAGGATGAGATCAAGAGATTTGGTTTCGTAGAATGCTATCATTTCTGGATATGCATCAAATGGCAAGTGGTCAGAAGCTTTGGATTTGTTTAAGGAATTACTCTCTGTGGATATGGTTGCACCAGATTCGGTAACCCTTGTTAGTGTGATTCCTGCCTGTATGCATTTAAAAGACTTTGAGGCTGGTAGACAAATTCATAGCTATGTTCTTCGACATTGCTTCTTATGTGAGGATACTTCTGTTGCGAATGCCTTGCTTAGTTTTTATGCAAAATGTGAGGACATAGAAGCAGCACATCAGACATTTTTGAAGATGTCTAGTAGAGATTTGATATCATGGAATTCCATGCTTGACGCCTTTGTAGAGGGTGGACATCATACTCGATTTTTAAAACTATTGGATTGGATGCTCAGGGAAGGAGTTAGACCTGACTCCATTACCATTTAAGCACAGTTCATTTCTCTGTTAATACGTTGAGATTAGATAAGGTCAAAGAGAACCATGGCTATTCAATCAGATGTGGCTTCTTATTTTCTGATGTTGAACCCACTATTGGGAATGCATTACTTGATGCCTATGCTAGATGTGGTAACATTGAGCATGCATCCAGAGTATTCGAGAGTTTATCAGAGAAGTGCAATTTGGTCACTTTCAACTCAATGATATCAAGTTATGTGAATAATAGATTATGCGATGATGCACATATGATTTTTAACAGGATGCCTATGAGAGACATTACCACCTGGAATCTAATGGTTCGGGCGTATGCTGAAAATGATTGTCCGGATCAAGCCCTTGGTCTCTTCCGTGAACTACAAGCTCAAGGAATGAAGCCTGATGCTGGGACCATTATGAGTATCCTTCCTTCATGTACTGAAATGGCTTCTAAGCACTTGTTGCAGCAGTGCCATGGATATGTGATTAGATTTTGTTTTGATGATATCCACTTGGAGGGAGCTCTGCTAGATGTATATGCAAAATATGGCAGCATAGACTATGCTCGTAAGATTTTTGAATCAAAATCATACAAGGATCTGGTTATATTTACAGCTATGATTGGTGGGTACGCCATGCATGGTATGGGAGAAGAAGCTCTTAGAATTTTTTATAACATGCTTGAATTGAATGTGAAGCCAGATCATGTTGTAATCGCTGCTGTCTTATCTGCTTGCAGCCATGCTGGCCTTGTAGATGAAGGTTTGAATATCTTTCATGAAATAGAGAAGGTGCACGGTATGAAACCAACCATGGAGCAGTACTCCTGCATGGTGGATATCCTTGCCCGGGGGGGTCAAATTGATGATGCATATTCTTTAGTCACCAGTATGCCCACCCAAGCCAATGCAAATGTGTGGGGGACACTGTTAGGTGCTTGCAAAACTCATAATAAGGTGGAACTAGGCCTTGTTGTAGCTGATCGTCTATGTCAAATGGAAGCTGACAATATTGGTAACTATGTGGTTATGTCAAACCTGTACGCAGCAGAAGCTAGATGGGATGGAGTAATGGAATTAAGGAAGCTGATGAGAAGAAGAGACCTGAAAAAGCCAGCAGGCTCCAGTTGGATTGAAGTGGAGAGTAGAAAAAATGTCTTTGTGGCAGGAGACTCTTCTCACCATCAGAGGAGCAATATCTATAGTATATTGAATATCTTGGACTGGCAAATGAAGTAGCCTCTTACAATAAGTCAGCAGTCCGATTTACAGCTCCTGGAGTGTCGTAAGTGAAGGTGGGTGGAACTAGTTTGTGAAAATTGCTAAATTATTACTTGTCACTTTAGAATAGGCCAAACCCTATTGATTTGGCGGTGGCACACATCAGATTCCAAGGTGAATGGCATACTTAAAGCTGTTTTTCCACCTCTTGATGCAAGTTTTAATGACTTTGCACTTGAAATCAAGGGATGGCATTGGCTTGCTGTGTTTCTGGTATGTTTCCTAGTTGAAACATGTAAATTTATAAGTAGCATGTAGAACTCCACTGATTTCTTTGTTGGGAAATTTTTTATAAAGCATTTAGCATTCCAACCCAGCCTAACTTTCATCAATTTTCTGGCATTTAGTTCTATCTAATGCATGAAATTGCTTAATAATACAGAGAAATTTAAGTCAGACTTATGAAGATTGTGATGACTTGTCTGAGTAAAAGACATTGTCTCAAGATGAGAAATATTTTGCAAAATCGGCAGTTGATGCTGTCTTGAGGCTAAAGGTGAACATTTGCTTATTGTTTGCTATCTCTTTTCTGATAAAATTATTATTAGATAATTTTATCTAATAATATTAAATAGTATAATCTTTGTTCGTTTTTGTACTTATGGCTCTACTTTTCGAAAATAATACCCAATAGTACAACCTTTGTATTTTTTGCATCTGTGGCACGAGTTAGTTTTTCCGTTAACAAAAAAACGATAATTGATTACGTGGCACTAACGGTACGATGACTATCACTTAAAAATTGACAGCCACATCATCACATCTTTAGTGTTACATCATCAGTTGTCGTTTTTTGTTAACAAAAGTATTCACTCATACTACGAAAGCAAAAAATCACAAAGGTGGTGCTATTGAGTGTTATTTTTAAAAGTTCGAGCCGTAAGTGAAAAAACAAGCAAAGATCGTGCTATTTAATGTTATTAATCCTATTAGATATCATTTTGTTGATATGTCACATTTTACATCTTTGACTGAATTGCAGAGTAGCACAAAGAGGCTATTCAAATGATCAAGAAGCCTGGTGGATGACTAAAGGGTTCCTTTTTAGATGAAGGGTGGGTATATGAACCAAATCAATATAGGAATAAGCAGCTGTCTGCTAGCCTAGGTGATGAATGTCCATGCTTGACTCTCTATCATTATGTTTGACAGCTGAAATGCATTGGGGTTGCTAGTTCTGTAAGAGAGATTTTTGGTCTCTCCATGTTAAGTTCATTCAGTTTCTTCATAGTGGTTGTTTCTGATGTATTGGCTTTTCTTAATTATTGGATGATTGTGATTGATCCGATTCATTCTTGAAAAGAAAATAGGGGTTGGGCAACCAAAGCACGTAGAAAATGCAAAGATCTTGGTGGCAAATAATGCATTGGATGCAGATAAAGTGAAGATCTATGGGGCACGTGTTCGTATCAATTCAATGGCTAAAGTCGTTGATTTTGAAGCAGCTGAGAAGCAAAAAATGAGAGAGAGGTTCGACAAAATAATATCCCATGGAATCAACTGCTTTATAAACCGGCAATTGATTTAAAACTTCCTAGAAGAACTCTTTGCCAACGCCAGAATCTTGGCAATTGGGCATGCTGATTTTGAGGCGATTGAACGTTTGGCGCGGGTAACTGGTGGTGAAATTGCTTCAACATTTGACAACACTGAGTCAGTTAAGCTTGGGCACTGCAAAGATCATTGAGGAAATTATGATTAGTGAGGACAAGTTGATCAACTTTACTGGTGTCGAAATGGGTAAAGCATGCACTATTGTTGTCAGAGGTGCAAGGTATGTTTTGGAAACTTCTATGCCCTTACACTGTCATTCTCGTAATTATGATTTCTATGATTCCTTCAAAGTGCATAAGTCTCGTTTATGCATTTCATTCTAAACCTAAATTGGAAAATCCAAGAAACGGTCTATATGGCTAAATCAATTGGAAGTCTATGTGGCTTGAACCGGTCGCAATATCGTCAGCTGTTGGTGATGCAAGTGTAGATTTGGATATGCATTAATAGACATGCCTACTTTCTTTGTTTATAGTTTAGAGGAAGTTAATGGTGCAAGTTAATCTGTCTAGAAGTCTTGGATGTTACATGGTGCTGTTTTTTTTTTTGGCAGCCATCACATGCTTGATGAAGGGGAAAGATCTCTTCCATGATGCCCTGTGTGTGCTATCTCAGACAGTCAATGACAGTAGGGTTATACTTGGAGGTGGATGGCCTGAGATGATGATGGCTAAGGTAGTGGATGAGCTGGCCCGAGTGACACCAGGGAAGAAGTCCCATGCTATTGAGGCTTTCTCTAGAGCACTTGTGGCAATTTCAACCACAATTGCAGATAATGCTGGTTTAGGCAGTTGCAGTATTGATAGTGCAGCTCTGTGCAGAGCATCACAAGGAAGGATGTACTGCAGGGATTGATGTCATTTCTGGATCAGTACGTGCTATAAATCTCTGAATAAAAGTATGTAATTTCTTTCTTTTTTTCCACGGATTGGTTTGAAGCCAGCATCTGACGAAATGGATTCAATTCTGTTGCTTGCCGTGTAGTGATTTAGATCTATCTTCATTTAATGCAATCTAAAAATTTTGCTAAAGGTTATAGTACCAGTGCAGCTGGTTTTAAATTTTTGTTTTCCATATCTTCACTAAACAAGCTCCAAACAGTAAAGTTTAATCGTATCATATCTTAGAAAGCTATATTTGATCTTTGTAGAATGGCTGGTCCTTGTAGGACCGTTGAGGGGAGGAATTAGAGATCCAAAAGCGATTTTTTTTTTTTGAAGTTTTGTATGTTATTTGTGGCCAGGAAACCTTGGAGAAGTCTTACAAACCCGATACTCTTTTACCTTTTGATTTGCTTACTTCTGACACTCTTTGAATCATTCCAGGTAGGGGATACGGCCATGCTTGGGATTTCTGAATCATTTAAAGTTAAACAGGTGGTGTTACTCTCTGCAACTGAGGCGGCTGAGATGATTTTTGAGGGTAGATAAAATTATCACCTGTGCTCCTCGTAAAAGAGAAGATAGAATGTGAACGTTAGGTTGTTCCTTTGGCTGGCCACTTGCTTGTATCATGATGCTCTCTTGTTTGTTTGCATTTGGTATGCTCTGTACTGCACCCTCTTCGATTATGAAATGCAAAGTGCAAAAACAAAGAAATTTTTAATGGAGGAAATTTATTTCGGCTTGTGTTCAGTTATTTTGAGTGGAGTGGTTATTATATGAATATTAGTTCTGGATTTCGTAGAATCAAAATCATACAAGGATCTGGTTATATTCACAGCTATTATGTGAGAATTATTCCTTTGATTGATTTTCTATGATGCGTCAAGGCTCAAGCGTACACGTCACTTTGCCTTCCAACCCAGCACTTTTCTCTGCCTCAAAGTAAAAGATGTTCTTTCTGTTTGTTGTGCATCAGGGTTCGATGGCCGAATCTGTTTTCCCTGGCTATGGCTCTGCACTTTCATCAATGTACTCTCAAGAATACATATTCCTTTGTAAAGGTAATCCTTTACTCTCAAAACTTATACATGTTTCATTGCACAGTAAACAGAAAGCTGACCTTTGAACATGAAAGAGAGAATTACATAGCATAAATGGAGTCTTTTGTTATTGTGAAAGATTTGTCGCAAAGCACCACTTTTTCATTTAACTTTCGAACCTTCTTTTTCTTTTTATTCTTAATGTTAGGCAGCACCGCAAATTCATCCTTGCGGAATTATTGTGGCATGCACATTAGGAAAAGAAAAAAAAAAGAGAGACCTTTGTGAATGATCGAGTAAATCGGATAAGCAGATTGTATGAAACACTAAAATATCACAGGCTAAATTACTTTTGAAAAAGAGGTTTATTACATGTTTATGCCTTCTTAAAGAACTGTGGATATATTAAAATGATATGCTGCATACGTTGTGGCAGGGCAAAGACATATTTTAGTGGGAAGGAGATACACTATAAAATCATGGTTTCTCACTTGTTTTGGGGGATGTCAAGGGAAATAAGGTAAGTAATTCTGGTTCTACATATCCTGGTTTAGATCGGGGTGATGGATGCAAGTAAAATCGCCTCTCTTTGATTGCTTTCTCTTCTTCCTCACTATTTATTTCACCAATTGTTGATTCCCCTTTATTGTCCTGTTCCCATAATGACAACTTTGAGAAAATTGTAGACGGCGTGCCCACAGGACTTGGAAGAAGAACAGGACTTTTTGGTGCTGTTGGAGATGGGGACGTAAAAGATTTGAAGTTGACGGGTGGTTTAACTATTTCAATCTTGGGTCTTGTGTACTGCCTTCTTTCATGGAGTTTCGTTGTTGATCTTTTTACGCCTGCAACCTTTGGAGCTGCTGCTGGTGCTGCAGGTTGTGTGTTGTCACTCTCTGACGGGCCTGTTAACCGTTGAACAACCTCTCAGAAAGCATTTGTATCCGTTTGGACAAATGTAGTCAAGGGTTTGCAACAAGCTCCACTTTGGCTCACTGTCCTCTCCATCAATGCTTATTCGTCAGCCCGAGCTTGTTTTCCAAGGAATTAGGCAGCCATCACGACTCTGCAATTCAACAAAGTCTCAAAAAACATTAAGCAGTGAGTGGCTAATCAACAATGCACTTATCTTGACAGGTAAAACTATGCCGTATGACAAAAGAATGATGTTAAAACAAATTCGCAATTAGCGAACAAATATGTCTGTGATTCTTTATTGCTAAAAGTGAGTAATGCAGGCTTTTGTGTTTTGACCTACCTAAATTCAATTCAGAGACAATGACATAGCTTATGTATTGATCAACTTCTGATGCTTCCAGGAACATAATTGAGTGGGGCGGTTGTGGATTAAGACAGGCATGTTTTGAATCATCCATACATGAAGCTATCAGCCAGGAAAATTAGCATGTGGGAAGCTTTTGAACCGCCTGATTGCGATTCGTTGTAATGGTGCTTCCCTTGGATAGGTTTACCTGTATTCTTTTGACTCTAGAAGCCATAAATAATATTTTAGAAAGTCTTGAAAAAGCTGGTATTGATTCTATATATATTCACTGCTCTATTAATTCTGTCCCAATATATTGTTTAAAGATGTTTTTTCGCGTCGTTTTGAACTTTGATTTCTTGCTAACCTAGGAAAATTTGCTTTCATGAGAACTATCTTATAATATAATCTATTTAGTTAAATTGGAAATAGCTCTGTTTCAATGGAAAACACACCGGCTTTGCCTATGGATGTTTGGAGAACTAGTTAGCCAATGTTTCTGAAAAAATCCTATACCGGTTTAACTAATAAACAGTATAATAAATATGTTCAATTTACTAACCTCGATTCCAGCGGAAGCTTGCAGCGGAGCAGGACCAGTTCTATGTTGGTCTTGTGAGCAATCCATGGTTGAAATGTCAAAGAGAGTGTTCGGTTGTTTCGCAGTCTAGATGCTACATATGATCTGTGCAGGACTCGGGATAGGCGGTCTCGACCTTTCTCTCTCCCGGTTTTGGAGGTGGTGGAGTTAATGTGGTTGTGAAAGAAGAAGCATTCTTCTTCTTATATAAGTAACCAAATGGGCTCGTGGACCTAACGGGCCTTACGAGCTCATTTCATTCCCAACTCAATTGGGTTTGTCAATTAGCCTCAGTTCACGTTCCAGTTCACACATTGACTAACCGAGTTTGGTTCTTCTCAATTGGATTTTCCAATTGGTCTCGACCCACGATCTTGGTTCACACCTTGACCGACCGAGTTCGGTTCACCCGTCATAAGCAGACCACATGACGAGATCATAAGCAGACCACATGACGAGATCATAACTCATCATGGATCATGATAGAACTAATACCAATCATGATTAAAATCTCATGTTATATAGGCAAATAGACAGCGCGACCAACATACGATGAGAGCGTAATTGCTATACACTTGTCAGGGTTATACAACAACTCATATCTCAATCCTGCTAGAAGGCATCTCTCGAAGACCAGCTCTATTCTACCAAAGTGTATGCAACAGCAGCACAAACTGCTGGAAACGTATGTTTTCCCCTAGTTCGTAACCACACAATCACTGCTTTCGGACTACTCGATCTCGCGAAAGCTTTACTCATAGTTCACACATCACGTGTCATGCTACATAAGAGTCAACTAAGCAAACTTTTGAGGCTAGTGTGAATGCGTCTAGAAACAAACTTCCCCTCTTACACCAGACAATCCACATAGCTAAGTTTACTTTCCCAGCTTGACACGTTTGGTCGAATCAATTATGACCATTAACGGCAAGCTAGATTAGACAAACTTAACTACATGTTTTGAATGTGTTAAGGGTTCTAAGGGTAGGTAGTACCGAGAACCACATGTTCACGGCAGGGTCTCATACTAGGAAAAGTGAGATCGTTTATCAATCTTTTTCATCCCTATGGTCGTGTATATAACACACATGATATAATCATGTGTTGTGGTGTTCTTTCATTCCCTTGGATGAGAGCATGTTTATACAACATTATAAACACCACACATAAGCTTCGGTTATGATGTATTTCGACATCTAACCTTAATCCACACTTGACAGGATTACTTCTGGTTTTAAGACAAAATATGCTGAAAGTCTCTCAATTTTAGCATTTGATCATTTAATGATCGGTATAGGAATTCATCCTATGGTGTATGACTATTTACATACGACTTTTGTTGCCATTTTACAATGAACTCACGACTATAAAATTCAAGACAACCTCTTGATTATGAACGTGCTCAAGATCTCTCTCTACGTTCAAAATCAGCCTCATCTTAGTTCTTCCCCCAACGGACTGGGAAAACTAAGGTAAACACCCGTGTGAGTAGGTTACTTCTCTGTCCAACATGCTTTCACACGTAACGCTACAACAAATGTAAACTCTCAACATTTGCGCTCATGTATTGCCCACAATGATCTTATTAAAGAACATGTTTTAAGGGATTACACACTTCGTGTGCCATACGGGTCTTAAGGAACTTATTCCTTGTAGGCTTTTATTAACGGATCTTACGATCTTGTCTCATATAGACTTACATTCCAAGTTCACTTCTTCAAGTGAAACTTGTATTCAAATTTACTTGATCTTGTGCAACCAAGTCTTTTACTAAATGATACTTGATCTCGATTTGCTGCAATCGAGGTTGATTGTCACTAAAGACTGTCGTAGGTTCTTTAGGTGGTTAGTTCTAAATGGATCATTCCACTTAATAGCCAACCTTCTTATTGCACTGCAGATTACAAAGATATAGTCTCAGCTTCTTTTGCCACACTTATATGTGTTCCTCACTATTATGTGGAGTGATCTTTCAGCCAGATAAGAACACATAACCAGACATGGACTTCCCTATAATCCATATCAATACATGGAGTTGCAACTGTGTCTCATTTTATCGCAAGCCCTTAGGATAACACAGTGTCTTGCAGTGTCTCTAAAGCATTCAAGTATCTCGCTCACTGCATTCCAACATCCTCTTTATGTGTTGGATTTATGTTTTCTAGCTAAATTGACAACTTAGCAAACTCTAGGCATTTCACACACCTAGACATTTAATACAAGACATAATCTTATAATCAACACATGTACTATATATCACAAAAGACATTCACATGACATTCGTATGAGGAACGTTCCTTACACATTCTTCTTTTCATATAGTTCGTGGACACACGCCTTTACTAAGAGACTTGCTCTTAGTCACATGATATCTATAGATTATGCATTTTTGCATCTTAAATCATTCAAGTACTTTGTTGATCCATCTCACTTGAAGAGGAACAAAAATCCACTGGAACGATCTCTTGGAGCTTGACTCGAAGGTCAACCCATATGATATATCTCAAAGTTGGACAACGACCAATCATTGGTGTCATTCAAGTACGCTA
>CAODLS012093555.1:0-15411 GCA_948243855.1 Flueggea neowawraea
TTAGCGTGAGTTAGGTGCAACTCGATTTGCTCCTAACTTGTAGGAAAGAAGTGGATAAAAAAAAAATTTGGACCTCGTCTTCGATCAATTTATGACCAATATCACTAGTTCTCTAATCATATAGGCATTATGCTTTTACTCACATAATTAGGATACTTGTAACAAATATCAATGTTGATGGTCAAAGACCACAAGCTTAGTTAGTTATTCGTCTTAGTTAGTTATTCGTTAAATAAAATTTACAAAATTATTGCACCTCGATACTTGTAAAAATAATCAAAGTGATTTCATCATCCTTTTTACTTACAAGATGATGGACATAGTGGAATTTTCTCACATCCACGTCTATAGACATTACATTCCGTAAATGTATTGAGTGGTATACTTCTCCTCCTTGAATTCAGCCTTAGCCAAGTTCAAAGGGCATGAGCTTTTGCTCTCAGAGTACACGCTAAATTTTCATAATCTAGGGTTTACAATTGTTGCCGCCTAAGCTCAACATATGTGCTCGTATGGCTCGGCATCAATCGACTTTATAAGCAGTGAATATCATAAATAATATGACAAACAAAAAAACATAATTGCACAAAAGTAAGTCATAGCAATACGCATATATTTACTATCCAACCAAAATTAAACTAGCATAGCCTCTTATTAAGTTTTGAATCGAAATGTACACAAAGTTTACATTTACTATCTCGATCTTAATAATTAATCATACTATATTTAATTTTATAGACAGTAAATAATGACTGTTTTGATTCACTTTTAAAATCCACTTGGCTTAGGAGAATCCATGTTGGTCATCTCAATTATTTAGACAAACTCAATAATTGGACAATATATTCAACATATAAAATATTGCATATTAAATTAAGACAAATCAACATAACAATAAGCCAAAAAACAATAAATGAAATAAATATCATTTATTGAATCAATATGATATCCAAACAATCAATTTCAATGTTAATATACTTACATTAACATTAGTCAGCATTAACACACGAATAATACTTAAATATCTCCAATATAATTCCAAACTCATATAGCACTAACCTTATACCTACCAATTTGGATACATAATGGACCACAATCCAATATGTTAGAACATAATTCAAAAGTGGTTGTACCAACTTTTCGAAGAATTCTATAAATCAAACGACCATAAGTGAATCTAATACTTCTTATGATCTTTCTTCGCAATCATGGTTTAATATTAGACATACCAATGTCAAAACATTTTTATTTTCTCGAATATTCAAGTATCTTTCCAAGATACTTAAGGAATCATGTTTCCATGAAATTTTAGTATGGACCAATATCTTTAACCAATTTTGGTGATGAGAATTATAATCTCTTATGAAATAAGCGAACATTCATCACCTATGCACATTTATGTACAGTTATTTTATTCTCTTTATAACCTCCACAATCTCAAAATACTCGTTTTGGAAGTCGTGCAAGTTCTCCCTTAATTCGCACTTCCTTCGATGCAACATGTTTTTACCTTATTCGCATATTCATAATAAATTACAAATAAAACGGGTATATACTCATTCGCTTATTCCCCAAATAATTGAAATCTCATTTCAATTATCTAAATAAGAACTATATTTGCATGTTTTTAAAATTAATTATTTTGAAAACTAATTTTCAAAATAATTCTTGACAAAAAACACATTCTTCACAATTTTTTAACCACTTTTAATATTGAAAAAATTTGGAAAAAATAGTTTTTGAACTCAAAAATTGTGAAAAATATGTCAAGCATTCCAGAAAAATGCAAATTTTAATTCTGCCAAAAATTTTACATAATTTGGAGGTCGGGCCACATGTCACGGGCCGACACGAGCCACGTGTCCACACTACGCCCGCACACCGTGCCTAAAATGCACGATTACAGAATGCTGCCACATGTCGTAGTCGCGTGGAGTCATGTTGACACATGTCACAATTTCATTGGTCCAAAATCAGATGACGTGGATGACACGTGTCAATATGACATGTGACTATAGTGACACGTCTCATAGTGACGTTGATGCCACGTGGTTGTAGTGACACATGTCAGGTTCTCATTGTTCCACGTGGTGTGCTTATCTAGAATTTCTTTCAAAGCTTTCGCCACATGTCGACTTCTAATTAGGCCACTTGTCGCATATGACACGTGTCGGACAGTGATTGGTTGCTGACAATTGGTTCACATGGTCCGTAGGTGACACGTGTCGATCGGTGAGTGGTCCACGTCTCGGTCAACTTTGACTTAAGTTATTACTCTCTCAAGTGTCGCGTTCTGAGTGGGCCGTGTGGAAAAATCATAACTCTCAACGTCATCATTCTTATTAGATGAAAAATTCATCTGTAAGCTTCTCACTCAGTATTTTTTGATCGAATTTTTGTCTATTTGACGACCTTCCTGATAGAATTTTGCACGAAACTTGGGCAACTAATGTTTTTTAGGTTGCGGATCTCAAATCTTTTATCAGAATTTTGAAAATCCAACTTTCAGTTTTTGGCTCCCAACGAACTCGAACAAAAAACGACGTTCGGAACAAAAAGTCGAATACAATAAATTCATGGTAGATATTACAGACAAAGACCAACAAGAATTTTGAATCATAATCCAAAATTTGTTCTCCTCTCTGATACCACTGAAGGAATCTAACTATCGGTTTAACAGATAAACAGTATATAATAGTAGATTCGAGTTACCTATCTCGATTCCAGCTGACACTCCACTCAACCAGCAGCGGAAGACATCGAGGTCAGTAACGGTTCTATGTTGGTCTCGCGATCAAACCACGATCGAATTATTGACGGGAGTGCTCGTCTGTTTCGCAGTCTAGATGTCACTTCGGATCGAGACCATCGACGAACGATGAGCGAGTGGAGAGAGAGGCTTCCTTTCCCTCTCTCTCACGTTTTTGGTGGGTATGGAAGAACTCACTCTTTCATTCTTCCATTCTCCATTTATATATAAGCCCTTAAATGGGCTTTAAGCCCAATGGGCTTAGCACATGGGTCTTATGGGTCCATCTCAATTGGGCTTGCCAATTGGTCTCGGTTCATCGTCCTGGTTCACACATTGACCGACCGAGTTCAGTCCACCCGTCATGGGCGGACCGCTTTTTCCAACAGAGGGGATTATAATTTAATTTGTTAAGAATAATTATTGCAAAGGGTTTGAATTCAACATTATATGAAGGATAATACTGCTTAGGGTTTACTTGCAACGTGTTAAGACTTAAGAATAGTATTGCTAAGAAACCATATTAGATTAATAACGAAGTCAAGGATAAAGTCTTATTTTGGCTTATTTGTGATTGTGATGTGTTTTTACATGAGCTGTATTTAGCCCTAGAATTTTTATTCCAGCTGATTTCAATGTTTGGCGTTGATTTGATATTCAGTTTAACAAAATCAAATTAAATATAGTTTTAAGAGACGCCAATTCTCATTTCGAAGCACTGAAGTGGTGTTTTGTTTTAGTATATCAAAATTATATATTATTATTTATACACATCTATACTGTGACTTTCAAATGATGTATTCATCCTTTTATTTTTTTTGTTACGATCTATAATATATTTTTGCTATATACTTGTGTACCATTCAATCTAACCAAATCATCAATTAATACAGGAGAAACCTAGCTATATGTACTAAAAGTCGAAGTTTTGCTATATAATATTTTAAAAAGGAATGCCATTATTTTGTCTTATAGTCGATTAAGATCCTAGTTTATGAATATTGAACATATATATTTGCCAACCATAGTTCAATAAAATGTGCAAGCATTCAATTTCTCCTTTTTCAGTATCGCAATTTCATAGACGACAAAAATACTTTGAGTAGTGAAAGTTAGTGAAAGTTTTTTGTTTTTTGTTTTGTTTTGGGTTAATCTACTGCCTTGTGGATTATACCTTAATAAAATATCTTACTTACATAAAAAAAAAAAGTTTTTTAAGATTTTCTACTCTGTGAAATTTTGAATCGATCGATTAGTTTACATGCCGGTCTTAATATGTTATTGGCAGATAAAAATTTCATTAGTTGACTCTTACTTTTCCCGTCTTATACGTACGTTTTGGTTCATCTTAAAACCGCAGTCTTCAATGTTAAATTGGTGCATTTAAAAATGATCTTTTACATTTTTACACATCATTTTGAGAAGTATGTAAATTTTGACCCTAAAAATACGACATCATAATGAAAACACTAGCTTAATTCCCCTGCTACACACAGTAAACTAAAAAATATTAAATTATAATTTTCTTGTTTTGCTTGAAAGATTTTAAAATTAATAATTAATATATATATATTACTTTTGAACATATTGCAAATTACAACGCACTTGTATAGCATGGAATAAGTCATAAAATTTTCCAAATAGCAAATCGAACCGACCCAACTACTTGATATTTGGAATACTTATACAAAATTCCCCCCAAAATTTGTAATTTAATTTTCCCTGTTAAGTTTTAATTTCAATTTTCTACTTCCAAAAATTCATAATTCTAATCCCCATCCTCTTTTTTAAATTCCTTGATTTGAAATGTTAAACTAATTTTCCTTTTCATTCTTAAATACAAGAACAATTTAATTAAAATTGTAAATCAAAACTATTACGCAAATTCTAAATTGAATTAAAAAAAAAACTTAAAGATAGACAAAATCAATCTAATTGAAGTCTTAACTTTGATACCAATTGATGTGAATTAGCAAATGCTAAGAAGCCAGCAAGCCACGGACAAATTGAATAAGAATCCCCAAGTTGAATTTCACCATAATTAAAAGAGCAAGGTAATAACATACATATTAAAAGACAAATTATAACATCACCATTTGTCCCTTTGGTTCAAAGACAATCAAAACTAATAACTTGAAAATACTTGCAAAGAAATGGAACTCCTCCAACCAGAATGAGTTGAAGAAGGATAAGTCGAGCAAGAAAAATGGTAGCACTACTTGCGCATATTATAATGTTTGGAACTTGGAAGTTGAAAGTTGAGAGGTAAAATCCTCATAGAAATAGTGGGGACAAGTTTCTTGAATGGAATTTGACAAATTCATTTTAATAAGACACAAGTACTATATGGCCCGTTGTCCTTTTTTTCCCCATTTTCTATCATCATTGTGGTTCCATCATTTCCCCCCATATATATAACATTTCCCATCACAAAGTCACAAACGTTTTCCGTTCCTCAAGCATTAATTAATTCTTTAAACTACAAATTCTTCAGTTTTCTTTTCTTAAAACTTTTAATAAGATGATTTAAGTACATTAATGTTCCACTACATATTCTTAAAAAGTAAATGAAAACATATTTGATTCAAAATTTTAAAAAAAATAAATAAAAAGCCAAGTGTCAATGAGAGAAAAATGTCACTTGTCAAAAGTTGGAAAAAATTTCCTAACTTTTATATATATATATATATATATATTGATTGATGTTTGTTGTCATACCTTAATTAAAAATCATCTGCTTCATTATTTTTTTTCCCTCCTTTTTTAACCAAATTCGCTTCTTTATTTAAACTATTATAACAATGTTCTCTTCACGCTATAAAACATTATTTCTTTTGCCATTCTAACTTAACTAGGGATAGTGCGTGCACTATACGTATACAAGATGAAGCATGAGTATTAGAGTAGATGTAAGAGAGTACCACTTCTCTATACATACAAGGGGTGTTAGAGTGCCCAAATTTGTAAGAACACAAACACATCATAAAAATATATTTAAAATAATAATAATAAATTTATAAATAAATTAATAAAGGGATGCAAATGAGTATTATTCATAGTCTTTTTGTAGAAAATTAATGTAACGAAAATATCCCAGTGCGAATGCATGTATTGTATTGCTTTTTTTAAACAAGGAAAATTACAATTTATAGTCTATATATTCCTTACCTTTGACTATTTATCCAATTGTTGTTGTCTCAAATCCGCAACAGAAAAAAAAAACTAGATGAATGAATGAATTATGGATCACGAACACTTTGAGTCGTCTTTGAATATACAAGAACAAAATCAAATGAGGCCGGCTGATCCTCGAGAGACTCTTCGACGCTCAAGTTAGTGTTTAGTTCTGCAGAGCTTTAGGTATAAAGTATGAGTGTAGAGAATATACCTTTGAAATGTGGTGAAAACATATATTTATAGAATAAGAGTAGTGACATAAACATAATTTCTGCAAATACTTTTAGAATAGGCCCTCTTTTGTGGGCTTCTAAATTTGTTTAATGAGTTGGACTAAATGGGTCCAAGTCCATGTGTCACCACCAATCAAATACAAATTAATTAAACATTTTTTTAGAAGACAAACTAACTAAACATTGATCAGAAAAAATAGTTATTCCACAAATTAGTCATTCTCATATTTTTTTATAAGTCATTGTATTTGTTCTCGTTGGGAATTCAATTCACGATTCCTTAATGTTAGAATTGAATCTAATACCAATAAATTAGAAATTCATTTATAGTTTATTTGATAGCAACTAATTGTGTTAAAACATTCTAGTGATTTTGGAAATTGGTAGGCTCAATCTTTTACGGTGGTGAGAGCCGAGAGGAGGGGGAAGGATGAAAGGTTGGGGAAATGATTTGAGTTTGGTTGGGTAAAAGGTGGATCCAAACCTAGTCATGTTCACTTAATTAGAACCTTAGCGAGTGATAGTTCCCACATTAAAGCACGTCACTACCATCACTTCCTCCTTTGCATATATTTCAACCCATCTGCATGACCCACATATAATTCCTCTAGCTTAGCAAGTTGAGGAAGGCGTAGACAAATGGGTCGTTGACAAGTGTACTAGAATAGATTCTTCGAGTGACTAAAGTACTCAATAATGTAGGATTTGTAATGAATTATCAGTTTGCTCTTTATTCGTGTATTTTGTTCTGTTACAAAAATCTTGGGTGGAAACTTTGGAAAGTTCCATTAAAATGAATTGATTGGTTGAAATATTCCACAATTAATTAAATATTTTAGATGGAATTAATTGAAATTTCAGTGCTAAACCTATGCTTTTGCTTTTGTGACTTGCAAGTTTTGGTGAATGTAGCATAGCAAATTTCTCTTTTTCTTTTGGTTCACTATAAATAGGCTACAAATCCATCAATTTTTTCTTGTGCTATTTTTTTCTGGTGAAGTATCTGTTTTGGTTTGAAATTCTTTTCACTTGCTTTCTCTATTCTACGTTTAAGTCTCCTTTTTAGCGATCTGTCAATGGCTTCTGCCCAGTGTGTAAAACTTCTATTTCTAATTATTATTTACTTTGGTTGGAAACAAATTTTGGATAATTTTCTCAATTTTTAAGAGGGGAATGGAAAAATTCTAGCTTGTTAATTATTTTAGTTATATATCATTTCAAATTTATATAAAAGTTTTGTAGACTATATACTAAGTCGTCTTCCACACTAGAAATTGTAAGTTGGATTCTGAATTATAAAAAAAAAAATTGTTATGTGGTATGTATGGTTTATTGGTTCTTCATGATTTAATAAGTCAAAGTAAAAAAAATTCATATTTAAGTGCCTTCTTTTGATACCATGTATATTTAAGTACCATCGTCTAGTATATATATAGATATGGTTGACCGTAACCTCTATTTAATTAGTTAGTACATGATATAACGGTATATCATTGACGACCTATTTGAATGAGATTTCAACTTAAAGAAAATAATTCCTTTTTTTTAACATAAAAAGTTAGAGATTTCTCTTTCAATTGTACATATAGAAATATATATTGTACTTCTATTTTCAAATATTATGAACAAAGCATATGAACCAAAAATTCAATTTGATTGTCAACATTTTATCCTTAGAAAAAGAAAATTAAAAATACAACATTTTCATCTGGGTTATCAAGAAATTAAAATATTTATTTGGACATATACAGGTTGATGCTGCACCAGCTGGAAAGGTGATTGTCAAGGAAAAGAATTCAGCGGAGGATACTTATGTTGATGAACAAAATCTCCCCAAAAGTATTGAAGAATCAGAAGTTGTTGTTCATGATCAAGAAGAAGATGAACTGGGAGAACATGAGTTTGATGGAGAAGTGAAGAATTTTGAGGATGAAGAGAATTTGGACAAGAAAGTATTAGATTCACCAATTATTGGTGAAGATGAACCAAATTCTACTTTCGACGACGATGAAGAAGAAGATGAAGAAAGTGACAAGATTTGAATTAGCATATGAAAATGGAAAACAACACTTCTAATAAGGAAGACCGAAGACACAAGTCACAACCCATTATAAATTTTGATGACAAAAATGATCCTCAAAAAGCATAGTCTCCTCAAAAATTGATTTTTTTTCCTTGCAAGCTTTTAAAGAAAAAAAATAAATAAAAACTATTTTTTTCAAAGAGTGGACACTGAAGTACACAAGTTTACAAGACATTAACAATTTTTTTTTTTGAAATCAACATTAACAATTTAAAAAAAAAAACTAATTTAATTGATTTCAGTTGGTATACACATAAGTATAAAAAATTTGCAATTTTTTTTAAAAATGATTTTAATGAAATTTTAATAGGTGTATACAAGTGTACGTTAGTACATATAGGTGTATAAAGAGTTTATAATTTTTTAAACTGAAATTTTGGTGTTGACAGGTGTATAATGGTGCGCATGTGTACAAGATGCGTACATTTTTCCAAACTGGTTTAATGCGTTTTAGTGTTTAATAATCTTGAAAATTTACAATTATGGGGGCCAATCAAATAGATGGCAGCTTGAAACCGTCGTTGCTTCCTTGACGACGTAGTTTTGATCAACGAAGACATATTCACGTTGAGGCGCCGGTTGAAACGGTCTCTCTCTCTCTCTCTCTGGTTTTTGACATCGAAGCTAGCAGAGTCTCCGTCAGAGGAGTTGCAGATCCACGTCGGACACTCGTGGTTTGCTGTGTAACTATCACGTTTATTAATGTGTGTGTGTATAACGTTTCAAGCCCAACAACACGAACGCCCATAAAGAAAATCCAAAGTGTAGGCCTTTAACTGCTGTGGCAGTAGATTCCATAAAATGGGTGATGCCGTGATGGTGGTCTAAACCTAAACAGATTCCATCTATATAGCCCATAACGATTCACGCTTAACCAAACCATATTCATTGTGGCTTTCGCCATCGGCATTGTTCTGCTGGGAATATTCATTGCTCCATAAATGGTGAACCTGACCCCACCACAAGTTTATCACCTTCTCCATGAATTCGACTAAATCATTTACACTTTCAATGGCTAATTTTTCCTTCATTAACTCGTATTTCCTTGTTTTTTATTTTTCCCCGAGTAGAGAGGAAGTGAAAATTATCTCTCCCTCGTAATTATTATGGAAGATTTCCACAATTATATGAATAATTCGTTGTATATAAGAGTTCAATGTGAAATACCTTAGACATTGCTCATGCTGGTGGATGAGATACATGAAAGTTCATAAAAAATTTTGGAAAGTGACTTTGAGAATAAAATATCACTTATATATCGTGCTTATGTTGTACCAACCTATTGATGTTTCAAATCCTAAGAGCGTATCATATAGTATATAGTGTCGTTTTATCATATCATATCAACTACTATCACTTCCAATATCATCATACATTTGGGGATGAGTTCAGCTTCCTTAACAGAAATGCATATAAAGTTTAAATATATCAATTTTCGATCCTTCACACTAATCAATTATTTTCTGTTTTCAACATCAAAATCTATGCATGGCACTAAAAAAGACAAATTAGTTTGAAATAATTTTTCTATTTGACCTATTGAATCAATTTCGAGAAAAAAATGCTATTAACATAAGTAACCATGAACATATAATTTTGGAGGAAATGTACGATGGTAGAAGCATAAAGAAGTATGAAAATGGAAGTAATGAAAGAGGCAGAACGTGAAGGAAACGACAAAGTAGAAGGAATAAAGAAGAAATTGATGTATAAGTAAGGCATGATAGCTGAAGATGGAGAGGCCCTTGGTTTCTTTTTTTCATGTATGATTTATGTGGGTCTGATACTAAGGCTGTAACAGAATATTTGAGAATCTCCATACAAATTAAATTAGATAGAGATATGTGAATCCATCTCTATTTTGTGGCCCTCCATTGCATCCCCTAATTACAACATCCACTCATATATAACATCTCACCGTTACCTCAATAGTTGACATGATTGATTACTTAATATCTCCATGAAAATTGTTCAACTTAATCTGTTTGCCTCAAGTTTGAGTCAAGTCGTGTTTTAACATGTTTAAGTTCGAAGAAATTACTTAGACATCCTTGAAGTTTACTTTGATCTCTTATTGGTTTTTTACCTTTTCAAAAGGCGCCCATTAAGTTTCTTAGAATTATCGATAACCAACATAAAGAACTTCCTAGAAAATTAGAAATTACTTGTTTCACCATTGCAGATGGTATGGTAGTGTGCTTTCACCAAGCTATAGGACCAAGTTCGAATCTTAAGCAATGGGTAGTTAATAAGACATTATATCTTGCTTATGGCAAATTTGATCGCGGTTCGATTGGATTCTTGTCTCCCAACCTCTTCAAATAGGGGTGGAAATGAGTTCGGCTCGATAAAAACTCGTTCACAGCTCAGATCAATAATAAATGAGTCGAGGTTGATCAAAATTTTAGGCTCGTTTAGTTTGAACACCCAACAACTCGGCTCAAAAACTCATGAACAAACTCATTTGTAGGCTCGTGATCAAGCTCGTTTAAGCGTTCATGAATAGGTTCACGAACATGCTCATATATGTGTTCATGAACAAGCTTGTGAACATGCTCGTTTAAGTGTTCATGAACATGCTTGTGAACAGACTCGTGAAAAAGCTAGTGAACATGCTCACTTATATTATTTATATAATATATACCTTATGTAATATATACACTAAATATTAAATACTATGCATCTCCTATCCCACTTTTATATTATTGATGTAAAATAATGGTTTATATATAATATAATTTTGTCAAATAAGTCTATATCCTAAAAAATATGCCTTAGCTCTTAACTTTTTTTATATATTAATACTATAGTATTAGTATATACCTTATATAATGTATACCTTAAACTAAGAATTGTCTAAGACAATTTGTCTCTTCTTCATTAGATAATTCCTTATTTCATGCGTAAATTAGTCTTTCCATACCCTATATATTCACTCTAAACACCAATGTCTAAAGTACATACAACTGTTGTAGTCTAAGTCTATACCTTAGTTCTTATATATATTAATACTATAGTGTATACTTTATGTAATATATAATTTAATTTAAGGATACTTTCTTCTCTTTTTCGTATTACACTACGAACTACTAAACTAAACAATATAACTTAGTTATTCTATACCTTAAACAATGTTCACTTTAAACACTGTAGTAGTATATAGTACATAACATGATTAGTTAATTAGTTCAACTATTCAAGTAGTTTATACATTAACATTAATACTAAAATATAACTTGTGTAAAGACTTGGTATTTTAACTTTTGATTGTAATTGTAAATGAGCTTGTAAACAAGTTCGAGTCGAGCTCTTAACGAGTCTGAGCCGCCAAGGCATTTAAATGAGTTTTAAACGAGCCGAGCTCACGAGACACTTAAACGAGCCGAATTCGCGAGACATTTAAACGAGTTGAGCTCGCGAACTCGTGAGTCTCCTAAATAGCTTAACGACCCGAGTCTAAACAGAATTAAAAGCTCGAGTCGAGCTTGATATCAATATATGTTTGCCGAGCCGAGCCGAGCCGAGCCTGAGCACTTCAAAGCTTAGCTCGACTAGGCTCGAATCTAACCCTATCTTCAAAGGAGGAGGGAGGGAGGGGGTGGGGAAACCTACATATTTATGCCCAAGGAAAGTTGTTACCATTGATTGCCCTTTTTCCTCTCTTGTTTTGGGCAAATTATCCGACAGTTTATTATATTTTTGTTTTAGGTACTTGTTGTTTCAGAATTGACTGATTTCATCCGCCAGTTCAACACTATCAACTTCTCTTGACAAAACAAATGAATTAATTGTTTTATCCCTCTCTATCTTTTCGCTCTTTCTCTTCCATCTCCTAATTGGTGACTTATAGTGAAAAGTAAAAACATCCAAACTGTAGCCAAGACCCCATTCTCCATTTGAAATGAATTTGTTTGTTGTATGTAGACAAGTGAATACTTTTGTTGGTTGCCATACAAATAGAACTTTTTGTGTAAAAACTTAATATTAATTTGTTTATTATTAGAAAGTTGTGTTTTTGTGTAGAAAAAATCAATTTTGTCCGGATGGTTTATCTTAATTCGAGTAAAAATTTATATTCCAAAACCGGAATCGGAATTAGTCAAACCAAAACCAGAACCGACAGGACCTGAACCTTCCAAACCGTGCCCCAACGGTCCGGTTCAGGTTCAAGGTTATGGAAAACCATTGAACCGCCCGTAAACCGCTAAGCTTTTCAAATGGCGACGGTCAAAATTGGGTCCAACGATCAAAATGACCGTTGGACCCTTTTTTAGTTCTTTTATTTTCACTATAAGTACATCAATTCTCTTTTGTAATTTTTCCACATCAATTCTCTACCATTCTATTCTCTCCCAAAATTCTATTCCCTCTCAAAATTCTCTCATTCAATTTAATCTCAAAATTCTCTTACTTTTTTACTATATTTATTATTAGAAATGCAAAAAATTAATTATTGTTACTATATTTTTTATTATATTAAATTTTTATTATATTATTTTTATTAACATTGTTATATTTTTACATAGTCATACATTTTTCAAAATTAAATTTTTATTCACCATTTTTCGTATTAGAAAAATTAATTACTTGTATTCCATATTTTTTTTAATTATTTGTTGATGAAATAAAGGTCAAACCCATTTTTTATTTTTCAGATTTGTACAGATTAATTACATTATTACATACTTATTTTAATTATTTTTAATGAAATTATTACTTATATTTTTTCAATTTTTATTAATGTTTTTTATTTAAAATATGATAGAGAATATCTATATTCACAATTGCATTTAATAATTAAAAACTTAAACCAAACCAAACCGAATCGGAGGTAAATTGAATATAACAACATTTTTTTATATAAAAAAAATCTTGTTTGAACCGGTCCAAACCGGCAACTAAACCGGTCCAAACCATTAATTGAACCACCCCTGGACGCCTTCGATTCATGGGTTTCACAGAACCGAAATCAGTAGTTCAAAACCGTGGCCACCCCTGCTTAAAGAATATAGTCCTACTTATTTATATTTATTATTGATGTGGGATCTGGGCCGTGTCCATAATTTGGTCCATTAGACGAACCAAGAAATTCAAGAACTCCAATGTAACCGACACCAGCCTATCCAGCCAGGTGAATGGTCTCCTGTGAAACTCATCCCGAACGGTTGGAAAATCAAATAACGCCCACAAATGAAGGGACCACGCCGACGACCACTTGTTACGTCCTCATGAAACAGTGTATTACGAAATAAGCTAAATAGTATTTTAAATGGGTTAAAAGTATTTTATTGTGTCAATTAGTGTAAATATATTAAACGCATCATATCAGTCGAGGGATCATTTTAGGTTAGATAAGCATGTTAAACATGTTGTGTCGTATTTCATGTGTAATGAACAAATTCCGTATACAAGTTTAAGAATTTTTACACTTTTATTAATCATATTATGTATAATCACGTCGGTTTGACAAAGTAACACGATTAGAACATGATAAACTAACACTGATTACTACCCTATAAAATATATCCTACCGCTAACAAATAAAATTCTGGGGGAGTTAAAAAACCAAAAAGCAATAACTTGACAGCACACGGTGTTATCCTATGAACAAGCAAGCCAAGATTAATAAGCCATAATTAATTTTTCTTGGACCTGCAGCAGTAGACTGCAACAGATATGAGCTTTAACTGGAAAAAAAAACTGTAGAGTGAACTTCTTGAGGCCGATGTTTCTGTTGATATTCATCACTATTTGGCGTTGACCCATCTCAGAGATATGACATCATTTCATTTGAGTGAAATCACAATTTATTTAGTATTACTTTTTGAAACTAACCCATACCCTAGGCCACATAGGTATTGCAACTTCTTAACAAACACAAAGCACAATGCTTTGTCTCTGGGTACGCGTGTGATATTTCAAAAGATGTAAAAAAATAAAATAAAAAGCTGACCAATAAATACTCCTAATAGCCTTTGCTTGGAGAGTTGGGAACCCCTCTAACTTTTATTTAAGAGTCTGTGCGATCGTTTACACCGGAATGTACATTTGATCAGCGGAAAAACAGGTAAAGATACAAGCCCTAAATCAAGTAAATATGGCACATAGTGAAAACGGCACCCAGTCATGTAAATAAAGCCGAGCTTCTCATCCTCAAATTAAAGAAAAACAGCACACAATTTGACATTCATGTGGATGTTTAATTTTAATAATTGAGAGGGAATAACAAATTAAAAAATTGTATAATAAAAAAATTAAAATAAAACGTTCTTTAAAAATCATATTATGTTAAATATGTAATATAATATACTGTGTTAAAATATTTTAAATCAAACATCCATTAACGAGTTGGCATTTAATTCGATATTTAAACAAGTTAAACCTAAATAATTTTGAAACTGGATATGACCGCTAATGATTTATAACTAGAAAAATTAACAATTGTAAGTTGTGGATTGGATATATTAACAGAGAACATTAGTAACATTAACACTAACTACTAATAACAGTCATAATCCTTGGAGTGGATTTTAAGAAGAGAACATGCTAAAGAAAAGTTAAGAAAAGAAAACCCAAATAAAAAAGCAAGGGATTACGGAGTAGTGTTAGGCTATACCTTACTTCTTTGTCTCTCTGTCTGTTACTGTGATACTTCGTTTTTTTTTTTGAAGAGTGATACTTCGTTTTCTGCCTTTTTACTATTTACATTGCATTATTAATTGCTTTGGATCCCTCAATTGAACCCCTTATTATTATTATTCTCTCTCTCATTGACCCTTTTAAATTCCTCTCTTGTGTGTGGGCTTTGTGCCTCCCCCACGCTTACTACCCTCTATAAAAAGTGCAAACAAAGCCAAGAGAGTTCACACTTACAATCAATCTCTAAGCATTCTAGCAACTCCTCTCTTCTTCAAACTACATCGTCATACTTCAATGGATGTGAGTAAAATTCTTCTTTTCTTTATTTTACATATAGCTCATACATGTTTATGTAATTTTATACAAGTCATGTTAATTCTAGTACCACTAAACTACAAGTTATGACGGTGTTATTTGTGTAGGATTATTACTCTGGTAGACACCATGTACCGGCATTTGGGAGCTGGGACTGGAACAATGACTTGCCATTCACTCAGTGCTTTGAATCGGCGAGGCAAGCTGGGTTGCTT
>CAODLS012093702.1:0-12476 GCA_948243855.1 Flueggea neowawraea
TTAACAGACTCAGGTTCCTCCTCACAAATGGGACAAACTTTATGATCTAAAATACTCCTTTTAAAGAGATTTTCCTGTGTAGGCAGTGCGTCCCTAAGTACCCTCCACATGAAATGCCTAAGTTTTGGTGGAACTTGGAGATGCCATATGTATTTCCATATTGGATCTGGCTTACCTTCCGACTGAACTCTATTAGCTCCATTCCTTTGACGTTCAACCTCATTCTTCAGTACTTGGTAGCAGGATTTAACACTAAATAAGCCATTAGGAGTGTAATGCCATACCAGCACATCCTCTCTAGATAGAGAGATGGGAATTTTTTGAATTTCTATTGCCTCCCCCTCTGAGAAACGTTCCCTAATCTTTCTTCTACACCAACCACCTCCATTCTCTTTGAAAAGGTCGGAGACATTAATGATTGTGTCTCCAAACTTCCTTGGTGTAAACACTTTGAAGCCTGGTAAAGTCGGCACCCAGGAAGCATCCCAAACTGGAACGTTCCGGCCATTTCCTATATTCCACCTTAACCCTTTCAACAATGCCTCTCTTCCCCACAGGATACTTCTCCAGACCCAACTCCCATCCCTTTTAATATGACATCCAAGGAAGTTTCCACTATGTAGAGTCCCCTGAGAACTTGGACCCATAGTACCTGAGGATGCCAAATTATTCTCCAAGCCAATTTAGCTAATAACGCCTGATTGAAAAGAGCAAACTCTCGAAGGCCTAAGGCTCCTTTTGTCTTAGAGGTGGTTAACTTATTCCACCCTACCCAATGCACCTTTCTTCTGCCCATGTCAGCTCCCCACCAGAATTTTCTGATAACCTCTTCAATCTTACGAATGGTGTCAAAAGGGAATCGGAATACATCCATTGAATACGCCGGTAATGCCTGGATGACAGCCTTTACAAGAACCTGTTTGCCCACCCAGGATAGTAACTTCTCCTTCCAACCTTGAGCTTTCTTCCTCACTCTATCAACAATAAACTTCAGTGCTTGGGTGCGCAATCTACCCCACATCTGCGGTAGACCCAAGTATATATCCCCACCTCCCGTTTCTTTGCAGCCAAAAATCTCCAAAATAATCAGTTTCAGGTCAGTGTGGACATTGGATGAAAGCATAATGCTCGACTTGTCGAAATTGATTTTGAGACCCAAAACCGATGCAAACTGAGAGAACATGTTTTTCCACTGATGGATTTCATTTAGGTCCACTTTGGCAAAGATAAAAGTGTCATCTGCAAACAACAAATGTGATATAGGTGGGCATCTTCGATTTATCATGTATCCCTCCACAGCTCCTTGTCTCTTGCTGTATTCAATGAACCTCGAAAGAGCCTCTGAAACAAAAAGAAATAGATAAGGGAAAAGAGGGTCCCCTTGTCTCAAACCTCTCGTGGGAGTGAGCAGTTCGAGCGGTTGACCGTTAAACAGTATTACATATTGCACGGTAGAGATACATTGATAAATCCATTTGCACCATATATCAGTAAAACCCATTCTGCTCAACACCTCTACCAAGAAATCCTATTCAACACAGTCGTAAGCTTTGTATAAGTCTAGTTTCAGAGCTAGGCTACCCACCCTCCTCCTAGTGTTATTACGCATACTATTCAAACACTCATGTGCAATAACAATATTGTCCTGAGTCATTCTACCCTGTACAAAGGCATTTTGGTTAGGAGAAATTAATTGATCTAACAATGGCTTTAGCCTAAGGACTAGCACTTTAGAAATAATTTTGTACAATACATTACAAAGTGATATGGGCCGAAATTGTTTAATTGAATCAGGATTTGGTACCTTAGGCAGAAGCACAATATTTGTTGTATTCATCTCCCTTAAAAGGAAACTGCTGTCAAGAAAACTTTGCACCGCCTTTGTCACATCAGATTTGATCACTGACCAATTCTGTTGGTAGAAGCTAGGAGTGTAGCCATCTGGTCTTGGAGCTTTCAAGGGATCCATGCTAAAACAGGCCGTCCGAACCTCCTCCTCAGAAACCTCAGCTATTAGAGCATTGTTCATCTCTTCAGTAAACAGCCTTGGAATAGCACTAAGAATTTCTTCTTTCCCCTCCCCGACGCCTTGTGAAGTGTATAATCCGTTGAAAAATTGCTTCATATGTGTTTCTAATTCCTCGCTCTTCATAATCCACTGCCCAGTTATGCCTTTGAGTCCTCTAATCAAGTTATATCTTCTCCTGTGAACTGTGGAAGCATGAAAAAACCTGGTATTGTCGTCACCCTGCTTCAACCATTGCACTCTAGACTTTTGTTCCCAGTATACCTCCTCGTCCTTATAAGCTTGATCCAGTTGTTTAAGTATGGCCTTTTCTTCCTGCTTAGTTTCCTTAGAAGGAGCTAGACTCTGAATAGATTGCAATTTTGTGGATAGTAACTCAATGCGCTTACGACTGTTTGTGCAACTAACCAGACCCCATCGTCGAAGTGCAGACCGACAACTATTAAGCTTCTTAGCCACAATATTCCGAGGTGAACCCCATATACTATTTTCCCATTCCCCTTGTACTAGCTCCTTGTACCCCTCCTTATTCTCCCATCTTCTATCGTATCTCCATGGCTTTCTAACTCTCTTTTCCTGATTTTCCAACCATAAGAAAATGGGTTTATGATCCGAACCCACAAGCTCCCCGTGTTCCACTGTTGCATTTGGATAAGCAGATGTCCAGTCAGAAGTGGCTAAAGCTCTATCTATTCTTTCTTTAGTGTTGGCTTCTTCTTCCCGACCATTGTCCCAGGTGTGAATCTCTCCTACAAAACCGAGATCCACTAATCCGCACTCATGGATCCAATCCCAAAATAACTCCATTTGGTATCGATTTGGAGGAGAAACACTGATTTTTTCTTCTTTCCAAAGATAGGCATTAAAATCCCCAATACAAACCCAAAGACCGTGGCGTGACTGGAGATATTCAAATAGACTCTCTTATATACCCTGACGATCTTCCTCCCTGGGTGCTCCATAGATAAAAGACATGTCCCATTCTACTTCCTTCTCTTTAATAATTGTGTGAATACAATTCTTTGGCTTGCTCAGAATTCTCACATCACAGTCTTCTTTCCACCAGTTAGCCAATCCCCCATATTCCTTGCGGATCAACATAGCACTTCCCTTCAAATTGAACTTTCCTCCGTATGACTTCCATAGCTTCCTCGATTTTCCTAGTTTCCATGAGGACAACTATAGATGGTTTCTTATTCGAGATCATTTCTCGGAGTTTTCGCACTGTCAAGGAACAACCAAGACCTTGACAGTTCCAGCTCATCACAATCATGGCTACCCTAATTGTGTAGGAATGAAGTGTTTGGCTGCCCAGGTATAAAGATCCCACCTACCCACTTTAATGCGTACAAACAAAACCTCTCACTCCTTCCAATTTCCCAGCAAGCCCACAATAAATGCAGTCCACCCTAAATCCAATTTGAAAAATACAGAGTGAAAGCAATAGAAATAGATTCAGTTACTAACCTTAACAGTAATTTAGGATTGTAGACCTATGGGTAATCTTCAAAAAAACTCCAGTCAAGGAGAATGGCTCCAGCTAGGGAGAAGACTCCAGCGAGGGAGAGAAAAATGTGGATAGCATAACATAAATTGTGGAAATAGGTAATCAGAAATTGAAATAGATTTTCAGTCAAAGCATCTCCTGTTGACATATTTTTTAACCCTAAAACTAATGGATAAAAGGAAATGAAGGCTACAAGCAATGAAACGATGGAAAATTCTTGGTTTCAAGATTCTCAAATAACAATTGTAAGACGGAGCCCGCCTCTCTCTATCGTGTGTCACCAACGCTCGCAGAATCGCTTTCAGTTGTTGCTTCTGTAGCCGCCGCTGGCCTTGACACCTTCAGTTTTTGCAATATTTATTCCACACATAAAGGTTTCGCATATTACAGATGCATTTTTTAATTTTTTTCCGTAAACATGGCACTTTTTGAATTTATGGTGCAAAGTTCAAATCACACGACGTTTTATTTATATATTTTTTATATTTATATATTGTTAGTATGTTGTTAATATTTTTCTGTATTTATAAATTTAATACGTTTTATTTATATATTGTTTAAATATTATTTATATAATATTGATATATTTTATTTATATGTTATTTTTATATGTTGCTTATATGTCGAAAACAACATATAAATAAGATAACAACAATATATAAACAACAAATCAACAACATATAAATTACAGATTTGTTTAAGTATTATTTTTAACATATAAACAAGATATAAACTATATTCAAATAATATACGAACAATAAGCAATATATAAATAATTTTAAATAAATTTACAAAATGAACAAACTCTAAATAAGTTTTTAACATATAAATAAGTCCATAAATCTGTAATTTATAAAGTTTAGTCTAAGAATTCGTAATTTTAAAATTTTTGCTTAAAATATGGAATGTAGGCCGCGTGAATCCGTAATTAATGATTTTGGACTCCGTGACTTTGTATTTGGCCCTTTAATCTATTTATATAGCCGGTTCAGTTTAGTCTTATAGTGAGCTGGTTGGTTTGTTTTTGCGGGTCAGTTTGATTTGTGCTTTTGGTTGGCTTTTGAAATGATTGCGGGTTTGGTTTGGACTGGTTATTTTTGTGGGTTGATTTGGTTTGGTTTGGCTTGTGGAATGGTTTGGTTGGTTTTTGGTTGGCTGCTAAAGATGTGGTTTGGATTTGGTTTGGGCTTCTTTAATGTTGTGGGTTGATTTGGTTGAGCTACTAAATTCATATGTGAATTTTTATTTCTTATTTATTTGTTTATTAGTTTATTTATTCTTAAAACCTAAAATTAGGCAATTGAAGGCCAAGTGTTCACTAATTTATTTAGAATTTAGTTTTTTCTATTATTACATGTATAATTAATAAGTTCAAGTGAAAAATTTTAATAGGGTTAAAATTATAATGGTCAAGATTTCTCCAATTGGTTGGAAAATTATCGTTTTAAAAAAATGTATGCAAAAAATAATGATAAAGACAAAAATAAGTCTTGCTATTTGGTAAATGGGCTTGTGGAGACGTACCGGTTAAATCCAAGAAATACAAGATAACAATGAGTTAATTATGTTAGTTACCCAAATTAACTTTTAGATTTTGACAAAAATAAGATAAGGTTTCCTAATTGCTATATTGCCAACATTTTTTAAGTTCAATTGTCCAGATACCATGTTTTCAATCTTTAGTTGAAAATGCAACATTTGATTAAATAAAAGTGAATTTTTTATTTCATTTGGTCTTTTTTTTTCTCTCATCATTCTCTTTCTCATCCTCTCATCTCTCTTGAAACCCTAGCAGTCCCATCCCAAAACCCTACTTCTCCTTCTCTATTCTCCCAATTCTCTTTCTCTCTCGGATCGCTCTCTTCTCCATAGCTCCTTCTCCTTCGTTCTTCACCGCTCCTCCTCATTTCTCCACCGCTTCTTTCTTCGCGTCGTCTTGGTCATCCTCCTCTCATCGACACTTCTCTTGCTTTGCATCTCGGTTGCCTTCGCCCATTCTTTGTTCGTCGATCTACCTTTGTCGTGTGGGAAAGATCGATGGCGTTTGCTCCTCTGCCTCAGTCTCTCTCTTCCTGATTTGTCTTTGTCGGCCGGAACAATGAAGGAGGGGAGTGGTGGTGAAGGGCGGCGACGACTAGGGTTCCAAACCCTAGCTGCTGCCTCTTTTTTATTTTTCTTAATTTTACAGAAATGCTCTTGTTTTAAAAAAAATAGAAAAATTGTTTTTTTTATTGTTGAAAAGTTTCGTTTATTTTGTGCAAATGTCATTAGTTATGGAGACACTTGGATACATTTATAAATTTGTAAAAAATAAATAAGTGAGCTTAATTTGGTTTTATAAATTCATAATTTCGTATTTTGAATACTTGTGGAGACATATGGATACATTCGAATACATTGGGAGACATTTGAATACATTTATAAATTTGTAAAAAAAATAAGTGAGTGAGCATAATTTGGTTTTATAAATTTAGAATTTCGTATTTTGGATACTTGTAGAGACACATGAATACATTCGGAGACATTGGGAGACTAAAAATATTATATAAAATTAAAATTGGATATATTTGGATACTATAAAAAAATTGAGATTTGGATAAATTTTAGAGACTATTGTAAAAATTATATTAAAAATATAAAATTATATCAAAAATTTGTTAAATCGAATTTTATATAAAAAAAATGTGATTTGGAGACATTTTGATACATATGAATACACTTGGATACAACCGAATACATTCTGAAAGTTAGATTTTTTTCTCCCTTGGAATTTATCTTTTTAGGAAAAAAAAAATAATTTCTCGCCAAAATATTGTGATTTTTCTCAAAAATAACTCAAATTCTCGTTCAATTTCTCAGTCAATTAAAAATCTAGTATTCTTGCAAGATATTTCAAGTGTGTTTCTATTTGTCAAAATGGGTTTGGTGCATGGTAAAAGCGCAATTCTAAATTTTAATTTGGTATAAAAGTCAAATTTTCCCGATAACAATTTCAATTCAATCCTTCCAGCTCGCTGGTTGGATTAGAATAATAAAATTCGATCTATATAGTTCATTGATAATTTGTATTGAAATATTCATAAGGTTTTACCGGTTGGTTGATAATCCAAAAAATACGAAATAATTATTCTAGTCCCTTTAGTTCGTTGGTTAGATAAAACAACAAAATTCGATTTATCCAGATTGTTGGTTGAATCGAATATATAATAAAAAAACAAAAGAAAAACATCTTCGTTTTTCCCCTCTCCTCAAATCAAATATTTTACAAGGAGAATTTAAACCATGATAAGTGAAATTATATGAGTTTTCAAAAAATAGTTTTCCACAAATTACAAAGGATCTTAACACGATTTAAATTCATGGAATAATTTATTGAGTTAATTATGTCAAAATCCCCAAATGAAATACTGAATTTGATAAATATGCAAACACAATTTCAATTTTGACAAATAGAAACACGCTCAAATTTAGTTTCAAAAATGTCAGATGAAGACTTTTGGAGACCTTTAGAGACTTTTGGATGCATTGGAAAAATGTCAAATGGAGATATTTGGAGATTTTTAAAATCTGACATTTTTTTAGAGAAGTTTGAAGTGTTTTCTATTTCTTAAAATCTGTTTGGACTTGACCTAAAAATAAATTTATGTATTTCATTTAAGTGAAATTGTTTGATTTTCCCTAATTTATTTGGTTCTTACCTTACCTCCTAAGTCCCACCATTGGGTTAACTGTGTAGCCATTGATCCCTTATACAAACATGGATACGTAGGCGATTGAGATATTACTCGAGTTTAAATCCATTTTTCAAAAAATCCCAATGAACCTAATAAGATAAATAACTCATTTCAATAAAATTTTCGATCAAGTAAAAAATTATGAACACATAATTAAAAGTATCATTCTTTGAACGACCACTATAGGAGTGTAGTTGATTTTTTCCTTACACATAACTAAACTTATGAACCCTATTACAAAGCAAACCAGAATTTAGAAATTCTAGGTGGCAATCACACCTCAACAAAGATTGGTGGGGACTCCTCTTTTGAAACTTATTTGCTCACTTGTTTACTTGCTTGATCGCCCTAAACTCTTCATCATGCCGATCAGGTCTCGACATTTGCATGATCTGTAATCTCCCATTACTGCTACGTAAGTTTTTTTTCCTTCTCTGGGAGTTGTTGACATTTAAGCTGGATAGATGCTTATCAATCTGGTATTTTGTGCTAGTAATATCAACATTTGCTCATGATTGCTTCCAGCTCTTGGCTTCTGATACTGATTCATCCTCTTCTTTATTATCATTTGAATATCAGCTTGTCATCTTACTAGCATCGCAAGTTATTTACAAAACCATTTCATGCTTGTTTTTTCAATTCATCTTGGACCCATTAGAGCTCTCTTGTTTTTCCCCCCCTTTTCCTATTCAAACTCGTAGTTACGTTGCATTATAAATTGTTGGGTGGCACTGAGAATTCTTTTAGTAAATTAAATTATTGAGTCTCAAATTAAATAATTTTAGCAATAATTAAGTAACAATCATGATTACTTAATTTACCACAATATTAAGTAATCAATCAAAATTAAGTAACTGATCAAAATTAAATAATCGACGCCCAAATTAAGTAACGATATTCAAAATTTAGTAAATTTTAGAGTTACAATTAAGTAACTACTCCATAAAATTAAGTAACTGAAACTGAAAGTAAATAAGTCGAGTTTTAAATGAAAACTTTTTTTAAAAGTCCTCATTATAATACCACATTTGTCATATACTGAAATTTGGAACTAAAGAAGTTGAATGAGAATATTTCTTTGGTAATAGCAATCCCTTTTGTGTCAGTTAAACAGTATGTACCCATTTATTCTTTTTATCGTCTTTATTTATCCAAACATGGACTAAAGGGTCTCAAAGATGCTCAATTGTTAAACTAGCGTTTGAAATTACAATCAAATTGTTCATTGTGTTATTTTAAATGCATTTTAAATTGTGTTAGGCAAAGATTTGCTCCAAACAAAGTATGATACTTCCAATTTATAAATGCTTTCAAAAAGTAGAATATATTTCACTTTTTCATCATTTGGCACACGGGGAGACGAATGTTCTTGACGAACTTGACTAATGTTGTTTATTATGCAGTTTTGGTGTCATGACCCATATTAATAAATTTAGTTCTTGTCGTCATAGATGGACACTACAACTACTTTAGAATTGATCTACTCTTATTTGCAGTCAAAACTATATTTTGATTCATCAGTAAGTAGATTCTTTATAAGGTAATTACTTAATCGAATAAAGTGAGTGGTTGTTGATCAACCCTTCCAGACTAAGGTGGGGTTTGGTTCGTAGAATAGGATTTTATGGAACATAATTGTTATTCCACGTGGAATAAACATTGTTTGGTTGGTGGAGAAATATATGAGAAATTATTCAAAAAGATTATTTCACAGAAAAAACTCCCAATCATGAACCATTTGAGGGTTAATAATACCGATAGTCACAAAAATTTTCGTTTTGCTCAGGTTTGGTAAAAAAAAATGTTACACAGTGGTTACTATTTTTTTGCTTCAAGAAAGTCATTTTGACCTAAAAACTCGATAGAATAGACAGACTGGACACTTGCGGATATCCGGATCGGTCAGTCAATGATCACTATTTTTTTTAACTTCAAGAAGGTCACTTTGCCTAAAAAAAACTCAACAGACTAGACAGACTGGACACAAGCAGGTCGATAGATCGGTCAATCAGATTAGGTCATACCTTTCATAATTGTCACGTTGGAAAAAAACATATTCATGAGAATAGATGAGTACACTTATGTGACACTTTATATTTAATCTATCGAGTTTTTAGGTTAAAATAATATTCTTGAAGTAAAAAATAATAATAATAACCGTTGTGTAACATTTTTTTGTGACTAAACTTGAGTAACGCAAAAATTTTTGTGACGACTAATGTTATTAACCGACCATTGGGAAAGAAAACATTTTGTGGAGGTTTGAAGTAAAACCAACTACTGGATCCCCCATCTAGACTAAAATATGCATTGGTTAAACTCAAAAAGGCACAAGTCCCACATCGTCACTCTTTTAGCCAACATATTTTTTAGAGGTTTCCTCTGGGCAGTTGCTAGCAACCTCTATTAGAAAAAGCTACCAACTTCTTCTCTTTCTTTTTTCTTTCCCTATCAGTTTCAGTGACTGTCTCTCTGCTGTGATTATTTTTCCAGTTTTGACGTTTCTATTATTTGCGACTTCTTCCTACCCCCTACATGTCTAAAACCTTGGAGGAAGTTGCATATATATATTCTTCTGATTTTAATTTTCTTGAACTGAATATTATTCTCTAATTATAAATTATACTTAGTAATTAGTTACAGGGATTTTGATGATATCTCTGTGATTAAATAACAGAAGCTATAGTCAAGACAGTAACCTTGCAAGTGAAAAAACAATGATCTTCCATACTAATTAAGTGATGACACATATTTTGCTTGAATTTTCTGGAGAAATTTCCCCTTGTAAAACTAACAGTCCTAAGTTGGTCTAAATTTCAGTCCTGGGTCAAATGTAGAATTTAATTTTATGGACTCCAATCACTATTAGATGCAAATCTGATCCTCTAGCAGGAACAGTGACCCTGACCAAGACCATTATACATATATATATGAGAAAATTATTTAATTACTTGAATTCAAGTTGAGGCGATGAAATATTCAACTCCCACATCACATGTTCAATTAATCAAAAACAAATAGCAAGTCAACTTTGTTATTGTGTGTCTGTTAGGTTAGGTAATATCTCAAGTTGATGTTTTTTCTTCTCTGGTCCTTATATAACATCTTTCTTGGCAGGAATTCAAATAAACTCACATAGAAGAATCTTCATATAGTTAAACCACAAATTCAATAATCAATTGAAAACTTACAAACTCTTGAAACGGTCATTAAACATATATAATACAAGGCACACATTGCACTACGTCTCTTATTCGTTCAAGATTGAGTATTGACCACTCTAGTCATATTTCTCCATTTCTGTTCCATTTCTATCTTCTTTTTTTTGTTTTTTCAAAAGAAAAAGAATTGACTACTAATGAATTGGTCGAGAGATTCCATTAACTATACTATGAAGAATGGTATACATATATTGATACGCATGTATAATCTGAGGTGTTTGATTTTTGTTGATGAGTTGTAGACAACATATGTAAATTGTAGATTAATAAATTACATCATAAAAATTAGAAACAATGACACGTTTTTTGAGAAGCATAATATACTATGTGAAAATGCTTCTAAACCAAACACCCTTATTTACAATGACATAGTAAATAACACTAGGGAGGTGTTTTTTATTTTTATACTAAGAAGGAGATGCAATGATAAAAACAGAGGATGCAGCTTTTGAACAGCACAACTGCGTTGATGCTACAACCTCAGTTTCTTCACACAGCCTCGGTCTTAATAGCTTTTGGGGCCTATTCTTGATTGTAGGCGTTGCTGCATCAACAGCTCTCTTGATATTCGCAGCAAAGTTTGTTTATGAACACCGAAGAGTCTTGACAACCTCCTCCGATTCAGAACCTTCATTGTGGAGGAGATTTCTTAATCTACTAAGGATCTACAACCATAAGGACTTGAATTCTCACACTTTCAGGAAAAGTGATTTGAACGACAGAGTTATTCTTAGCATTCCTCCCAGTATTGGTGCACCAAGTCCATCTTCCTATTCAACACATACAGATTTCTCCGTTAAGCAAGGGAGGCCTTCTGCAGAATATGTTAATTCGAGTCACCAACAACCTCAAGAACTGATGATATTCGTGGAGCTTGCGAACCAGAATCAGGAAACAATGACTACTGTTAATATAATCAATGATAACAATTGACCTGTATATAGAAAGATCTGCACTCATAGTTGTTACATGATTAAAAATGTAAATTAGAAATATAGGTAGATTCAAGTTTGAGTTTCTGTAACTCAATGTTATGTACTTAGATAGAAGTAAGATCGAATAACAGGAGTAACTTTTGAATTAAACTGTAACTGGAGAAGTGTTTTAGTTCTTTTCCAGTCGAGTAATGTTCTTATAGAAAAGCTTCTGATATGTTGAATTGGACACAAACAACATTGCATAATGGTTTGGCCCCAAGTCTTCTGTGCTGTAATGATTAAAACACTGAACAGGAAAGGCTTTTGGTTCTTTAGGTACGGTAGTTAGGACTGCAGGAAAATAGTTTTACGCCGGTTAAACAGAAATTCAAGTCATTGCATCAGAAGATCAATCCATTAGCTTATATATGATATTCTAAATTAGCTGTGATATAACACAAACTCTAAAAGACATCCAATTACCTTACAGAACCTGCAATTTTTGTTGAAAACTTCTTGCCTATGCTTTTAAGTCCTAGACGTAATTAGGATCTCCGGATCTATAATAATTTGAAGATAACAGCAAGAAGAAAAAGAACATGGCGTAGATTTATACAACCTCTATTGAGACACTAATGCCTGCAAAGAACATGGTACACTGGTAACAAAACTTCCCTAGCATTCTGTCATTCCTATATACGAGCATGAATTTACAGGAGATATCATGATAGATATTGTTCAAGACACTCTTTTAGCTTTTGAAAAGTGACTGGCTTTGAAACAAATGAGTCCATACCATTGGCATAACACTCTTCTGCACTTTCCGATAATGCATTTGCCGTCATCTGCACTCAAAAAGAAAATTTGTCAGTGATATAGATATGTATGAACTGATTGTCAAAATAATTTGTGATGATAATATTGTCATTTCTCAGCATTAGGTCAACAATCAAGAATGCACGTAACAGTAAAAGATATCGTTCAGAGGAAATATTAACTTTCTCATTCTGAATGGACAACAAAGGAATACTTTTTCTTTACAAATAGTTTTGTTCTGTTTAAAACTAATAT
>CAODLS012093909.1:0-17841 GCA_948243855.1 Flueggea neowawraea
TGATGTGTTTGAGAAGTGAGAAATGACTTTCTGATGACTTTTTAATTTACCATATATTGATTTTGGCCAAAAATAATATTTAGCCCCCTGAAGTTGTATTTCTTTCGAACTTTTCACTCAAAATTTTACGAGTGTACAAACAACCTCTCAATGTTGCTTTAACCGTATCAGCTAGTGTTCGAGACAAGAAGCATTTTTAATCGTGAACATCACTTGCTATTGCATGGAAATATCAGCGTCCCACAAGATAATTTTAATCCTAGGCCCAAGCCATCTAATTTTTTATTTGCGTAATTTAAGAAACTACTAACATGAAATCCAATCATCCCAATATAATTTGACCCAATTTTTTTCTGAAAGAAATCAAATCCTATGTTTGTATGAAGTTGGTTCAAACGGAAAAAGCTCGAGTCTTCTTTTTGGTATATCATCTGATTGAATTGACATTGTTTTTTCCAATTGCAACTGCATCTATTGAAAGAGTATTTTCTGTGAAATATAACGAGAGATTAATGAATGAATGACCTCCCGGTGGTAGATATCTAGAAATAAATCTTTATACCTATTGATAACGAGGTTATTTTGCAATGCTTTCGAACTATGGCGAGTCGAAAACAATTGTCATCTCTTAGTTCAAGCGTGCAAAAATAGTTGTATAATTGCTACATGTATTCAAATATTTAATTTAATTTATTTTAATTATTCTATTTTATATGTTTTTTTGTCATACATATCGCTAAGCGAGAAATTTAGTTAAGTAGATCTGACCCCAACTTAACTATATTTCTGGCTCTGCCAGTGGATGCCATAATGGGCCTTTAAATTAACCAAAACAACTGATGCGTATGGCCGTAATCCTCATAAGCCCACAAAATCAAAATAAACTGGGGCCAAGCATTTAACGGATCAGATTCTGCTTCATCTACTCCACGTGTACGGCTGATTCTTCTCTCTACCAGTTATGGTCGTGCGCAGCACCATCTTATATCATCTCTTCCTATAAAAATAACCCCCAAAAACGAGAATCAGAATTTAAAAAAAAAAAATCGACTCTCTTCTCTCTGCTCCGCCTGTTTTCGCCGCGATCCTCGTCCGTACAATGGCCGGCGTTTTTCCCGGTTACTCGCCGCAAGTCACCATTCACTGCGTCCGATTGCGTATCGCGGAGCTTGTTCACTTCTCACACTTCGTTTCGCTTCTCAATAATCCGTCCGTACAACCGTCTCATATTTTCTCTATTGGGCTATTCCTTTCATTTACATTTGGAAATTAAGTGTTTCTTTTAGTGTTCAATGTCTTCTGTTTATCTTTTATGTTGCCAAACGATGCTTAGACAAAGTGGCGATTATTTGCTTGTGGTTGATTTTTGCGATTTATTAGGTTTTTTGTTGCAGGAAATTTTGTTTCAGTGAGCGACTTGAATGAATCGGTGAGTGTTATTAATTGATTGAAGAATCAGTTGTTTACAGCGAGTAAGTTGGAGGGCGACAATAAGCGGAAAAATGGTAAGTTTCTTGCATTAGTATGTAATTTTGAGCTTTTTTAGCAATGCAAGGGTGCTTTTTGTCTGCTATTGGCATTTATTTGGCAATGCGGTTGGTTCGAAATTTCCAAGTTAGTTGTTGATTTAGTGATTTGGCTTTCCTAAGGATGAGTTCTGGTTGGAGTTCTTCCTCATAATTTGGAAGCTTTGAACTTTTAGCTTTTCCCTGTGATGTCAAACATGGTCCTTTGTCTGCATTTTTTGTTTGTGTCATAGCTCTTGGCTAGTGATATTTTTTTGTTGTTGTTTCCTCGTGCTCCGAAATAGCAGTTAGGCTCCGGAGAGCCTTAGTGGTTGGTTTCTCAATACATGGTACCTTTTTTATTTATAATTTATTTTGTTGCAATGTGAATTTCTAGCCTTGAATTGCTGTGTAGTGTTCAAACAAGAATTTGCAAGATAACATTTACTTCCATTGAAAGTTTGAGTGGACTTATATATGTCATGTAGACCATGTTTGTTGATGTTTTCCTTAAATAACTTCTGAAAATCCTGTTGACTTGATATGGTTTTCTCTCTGTGCCTAACAAGTTATTGTTGCTGTATTTGTAAGAGTTATGCAATGATTACTTTTCTGAGTTATTTTACATGCCAGTCTTTCCAGAATCAAGGTTTTTGGGTGGCAAAGGGCACTGGCACTGTAAATGATGGTGAGGTTAACTATGATGGTGCTTCTAGAATTGATCTCAAGCGTTCTCACCAGTGGTTTATGGATGGTCCTGAGGCAGATCTATTTCCCAACAAGAAACAGCCAGCAGGAATCCCATCCAACAATTTGTTTGCGGGACTGTTAAACTCTAATATTTCTCCATGGGGCAATGCTTCCAGTTTTCAGTCAATGTCTGGCCATTTTGGTGAAAGGCTGTTTGATTCTGAGACTGCAAGGACTGCTAATTTTGATGAAAGAAACATGCCATCAGTTAGTGAAGAAAAGGTTGACACACAGAGGAAGCGAGAAGATGGTCAATTTGCTGACAATTCCTCGTTTGGTTCATCCATGTCTTCTGCACTGGAAGATCCAAGGTCGGGCTTAAATTATGGTGGGATTAGAAAAGTAAAAGCCAGGTCAAAGAATCTGAGAGTTCCATGCCTGTATCTTTGGAACATGCCTATAATGGGATGGAAAACAGTACCATGTCGACAACAAATGCTTATAGTAAAACAGATGAAAACAGCATATCAATGGGTCTTGCATATAACAAGGCTGATGGCAGCATTATGTCTATTGGCAATTCCTATGAAAGAGATAATAACATCTTCATATCAATGGGACAACCTTATAGCAAGGGGATGATGGTGTGTCAATGAACCAAACATACAATGAGAGTGACAACACTGTATCAATGAGTCACACATTTAGCAAGGGTGACAACAGTGTTGTCTCTATGGGCCAAAATTATAACAAGGCAGATGAAAATGCCATTTCAATGGTGATAGCAATACTATGCCAATGGTTCAGTCATATAGTAAAGGAGAGAGCACAATGATTTCCTTTGGTAGTGGTTATGACGATGATGACACAAATGCGTCAGGCAGGCTCGTATCTAGGTATGATCTGATGATGGCTCAGCCATCTCTTGAAACATCAGCAGGAATAAATGATAAACAGTTGCCCAAACCAAATCCGAATGGAAATACACCTGCTGCTCATGCAGTTGGTTCTGGAACTGATAGTGTATCTAGGAAAAAAAAAGGACTCAAAGACATCTAAAAAGGTTCCTGCAAATAGTGTTCCCTCTAATGTGAGAAGTTTGCTATCCACTGGAATGTTGGATGGAGTACCTGTAAGATATATAGCATGGTCACGGGAGGTATATCCTGATTCCTTCTATTTTTCTTTCAGACTCCTGTGCATTTGGTGATCTTTCTGTTTCTAATATGTATTTTAGAAGGAGCTTCGTGGTGTTATAAAAGGTTCTGGATACTTATGCGGCTGTCAGACATGTAATTTCTCCAAGGTAAGCTTGTTCTTTTTGAGATTTATCAGGGGAAGATTCTCATACCCTTTCCTTTTCTTTTCTTGTTTGTTAAAGAACTGAAGTGTATGAAATATATTAATTAACAATTCTCCAGGTAATTAATGCTTATGAATTTGAGCGACATGCTAATTGCAAAACAAAGCAACCCAACAATCATATATATTTTGAGAATGGGAAGACTATTTATGGCATTGTCCAAGAGCTAAGAAGCACGCCTCAGAAAATGCTGTTTGATGTTATTCAGACCATAACTGGTTCACATATAAACCAAAAGGCCTTCCGCATTTGGAAAGGTGACGCAATTCATAGACATTTTGATGTTATCTTTTCTCTTTTCATTTTTTCTAATAAACAATGGGCATATTTTTATATACTGAACAATGAATTAGTCCTGATATTTTGTCCTTGTCATCGTCCTCCTTTTAGAGTCTTTCCTTGCTGCAACTCGGGAACTTCAACGTATATATGGAAAAGATGAAGGGAAGCCATTATGATAAATGAGACTAGTTGAAATTGTAAGGTAGGATCATCTTTGCTTTGTGCACAGAAGCGATAATTTTTCACCACCTCCAGGTATTTCTCTGTGTATTTTGTGACTAATTTTGGGATAGATCATTGTGGATCCGGGGCACAAACCTTACGTTTCATGGGGACTAAACATTTCCTTTTGATCTTGTTATTGTATGTATGACATCAACACACATTCCTTGAAGGGAAATGAAATTCAATTACTGGCGTTCTTGTTAAGATGCAGGACAAAACTCTTTATTGCACTTTTCTCGTCCACTTGTTCACATTATATTTGTGCTTTGAGCTCCTCCAGGATTGAAGCTTCCTCGTGAGTCTCGTGACAGAAATTGTTGCTACATTTGGAGATCCCTGGAGGACTCTTCTTGGCCAAACCTTTTTCAGTTGTTAAGCATATAATCCTCTTAGGTGCAGTATTTCATATTAATAGTTTTGGTTATTGTTGTCCCTTAGTTATGGTTCACCTTTTTTTTTTTCAAGTTTGAGCATTAACTGTACTTGGAGGTTACCCATGAGAGGTATTTCAGTTGGTATGCAAGTAAAAACTTATAGGTGGGGGTTCTAATATTATGAGCAACAATTATTAAAAAAAAACTATTCTTAGAGATTAAAGTGGGGATTAACAAGATTTCTTTTAATAAGTGACTTTTTTTTTATATTTAAACATCCGTCTGAGTGCTAAAGTCCGTTTAATATTAACATACTAACTTTAGCATCAATTTTTTAATGGATCACTTTGACTATGCCTTGATAAATAATCCAAAAAGAAGGCAGACGATTATATTTTCATTGGCAGGATCATTTAAATAAACATGACTAGAGAATTATTAAAAAAACAAATTGCAGGAATGGAATCTGCCAAACTCCTTGGTATGGCCTGGGTCATCCTTAGTCCTTTTGTTGATAGTCTCACTCTGATCATGCAATACTAAGCTCGTTACACTTGCACAGAAAAATCAGTTCCTGGACTGGTTAGATAGTTATGGATGGCATTGTCACAAAAAAACACGAACCTATAATTCAAACATTTTGGATTATTCTTAATTTCGTCAATAATCTTCTCTAATTAGGATATCTGTATACGATGCGTTGATTGAATGACCTCGTCTCCTAAGTTTTTAAGTTATTTGCTTCTGTCATTTGTTTTTCTGGTATTAATTGGTCGTTGGCTGTTTCATATATGTGGTCCTTGCTTTTGCCCCACACTACCAGGTACAGTCCCGCAACGATGATTACGACACCAATTACCCTCTAAGATCCAAATTTGTTGAGTTCAATTCTGTGAAAGTGAATTTTTTTGCAGTGGAAATTGAGAATTTTTGTGGTTTGATCTGAAGTACCTTCCCAGAAACATTTGTTCAGCCAGTATGATGGTGCTCAAGACAGCCACGATAACCATGCACAACGGATTAAATGCTGTCACGAAAACAGGGCCTCTGTCCTGCATCACCACTCTTTGAATGTAATATGCTATTCATGAGCAAACCACACCCTGCATAGTTTGTTTCACATTAGAGAGGATTTTTTGTTATTTGACGAGACAATTTCAGTACCAATAGATTACATTTTATTGAATTCGAATAGTTTGTTTAGAATTCTTACGCTGTAAACTGCTGCAGGTAATTTAGTATACCACTTTAGAGCCCAGACTCCAGGATTGCCCCTTTCCATGACCATTGCAACAATGCCACTCTCTAGGGTGCCGAACAGACAAATCCATACAGTAAGCGAGAGCTCGGCAGGGTATGATTTCAGTGTAATTGCCTGGATTAAGTAAAGATTTGGTTAATTTAGAATATTCTTAAATTAATGGTGTTTAATTTACATAGATGCTTAATTACCTGCAAGATCATGAAACAAGCCCAGCTGAAACTACCTGCCGTGATCAATAATGCACCCTTGATCGAGTCTTGCGTTGTCACTCCATTATGACTTGCTTGCTCATGGTAGGTCTTTCCTTTTGTCCAAAACAGATCAACCATTGGACCTTTCATCAGGGTCATCACCATAGCTCCTGCAACTGTTGCTATTGTCCCAAAAATCTTGGTCTGGCTGTGGAGAGTTTTGATTTTTACCGTCTCAAGCCTGATAACAGCAATAGAATCAGTATATATGCTTTCTTGGAAAGAGCATTTTGCATTAAAATCCTTTTGATTACTGTTTTGTTTACCTAACGATCCAGGCCATTACAAAGGTGATAGCAGGAAGAACGTTAATAATGGTTGCTGGAAATGTTGCTGTTGTGTACTTCATCCCTAAGAAGTACAAGTTTTGATCAATAACTGGCCTGTGAAAAGCAAAAAGTGCTAATTTGGTTAGAGTTATTGAACCGAAATAGAATCATCAATCGTTTCAGAAATTCAAGAAACTTACTCTAGTAAGCTGAGCAGCATTTTCTTGATGAAGATAGGCCATGTCATCTTTGGCCTTACTTTCCTGGCACAAAAAATAAATCGTGCTTTAGTGCAATAGTGAGAAATATAAACTGTGTATTTGTCGTGCAAATGTGTATATACAAATTGATGTTCATCGATCACTCAATTTTTTTGAAGCAAAAGCTGATCTTATTAATCAAAGGGAGGATACATAAGCTTTTAACAAATCCTCAATAAATGGAGGAGGATTGTTCCAAAGGCAAGAACTAGGATACAAGATGGATGCTCTAGCTAATGAATGAGCAACCTCATTTGGTTGCCTTTTTACAAATTGAATAGAAAACTCTTGGCCTAATCTGACTAGAGTTCGGCATTCTTGAAGCAGTAAACCCAACTCAGACTCATTTACTTTGTTACCATTAAGAGCATCAACAGTGGATTTACCATCAGTCTCAAAAATTACTTTGAAATAATTCAGATCAAGAACCCACTGCAAAGCTTATCGGAGACAAATACACTCGGCTTCTTGTGCACTACATCGAAAAGAATAAAGTCTAGTCATACTCTTTACCATGGTTCCTGCATGATCTCGGATACATAGTCCCACTCCCATCTGTGCACTATTCGAAAAAAGTACAGCATCAAGGTTACACTTCAGTCATCCATGAGCAGGTTTCCCTCAGTGTAACGTCGGCTGTGTAGACTTAATCATATTCATATGAGAAAACTTCTACTCCTGAGTTGCTCTCCAAGCAATCACAAAATCCATACCTTGCTTCTTGTCAGTCTCGGAGGAACAACACTATTATTCCACAGTTTATTGTTCCTTTGCTGCCAGCAACACCAGACCGCAATTGCCAGAAGCTCAATGTTTGTTCTGGAAGCAGACGAAAAAAAAGTAAAAAAGAGGTCTTGGAATCTATCGGCTTCCTCAGTTGTTACATTCAATCCCAAACAAGCAATGCAAGCCACAACAAATGGACAATTAGCCAATACATGCAAAGCATCTTCAGTAGAGCCGTTACACAATACACAAGAAGAGTCCACAGGTAACCATCTTGCAAGCAACAATGGTCGAGTAGGCAATACATTCTGACATGCACGCCACAAGATTATTTTAATCCTCGGTGGAATATTCAAGTCCCATATCAGTCTCCAGTCCATTGAGCCCACGGTTGTATGATGCGTTTGAGAAATTTTCATGGCAACATGATAACCATATTTGACCGTATAAACTCCTTGCTTTGCATAGTGCCAGATAATTTGATCATGAACAATTTGGTTAGAGAGAGGAATCCGAGCAATCTCAGCAGCATCTCGAGCACAAAATAATTCTTCCAACAGTTCCACATCCCATTCTCTAGAATGTGGCATAAATAGATCGGAGATTTTCAAGTCTTCTAATCCGGCGATGACTGGAGTTTCCAAACAGAAGTTGTTATCATCTAACAACCATGGGTCATACCACAGGTGTATGTTATCGCTAGTCCTAATCCTCCAACGACAGCCACACAAAAGAATAGCTTTGGCAGACCAGATACTCCTCCATGTAAAGCTTGGACTGTGCCCTAGTTCGACAGATAAAAAATTCCCATTTCGGAAATATTTGGCCTTGAGGAGCTTTCTCACAATAGTATCAGGGGAAGAAACCAATTGCCATCCAATTTTGGCAAGCATTGCACGATTGAAAGAACAGAGATTGTGAAAGCCCATACCACCATACAGTTTAGAATTACATAATTCGTCCCAACAAGTCCAGTTAATGTGAAATCTCCCATCCGCTTTCATACCCCACCAAAACGAATTCATCATTTTTTTTAAGCTCTTGGCACAAAGTAACCGGGAGTAGAAAAGTACTTATACAGAACATCGATATCACTTGTGCCACCGAATTTTCCCTTCTGACTTGAGACAAAATGCACGTCTACCAACCTTGTAACTTTCGCCACACTCAGTCTCGTAGGAAAACAAATACAACACGCTTGCTTTTCCCAAAAAGAGAGGGTAGACCTAGATATCGGCCTGTATCAAGCGGGTTAGTAACACCCAAAACTGAACAGATTTGCTCTTTTGTAGCCACTGGCACGTTTCGGCTAAAAAAGATGCCAGACTTGTGTAGATTGATAGCTTGGCCAAAGAGCCTCTCATATTCAGCCAATATGCTATGCATTTGTCTGCTTTCATTCTCAGTTGCTCTAAAAAAGAAAAAACTATCATCGACAAATAGAAGATGAGAGATAGATGGAACATACTGATTTATTTGACAGTCGTGAATTAATCCCCTAGCCTCCAACTGTTTTAACAAAGCCGATAAGCCTTCTGCACATATAATAAATAAGTATGGGGATAAAGGATCCCCCTGCCAAAGTCTTCTTTTTGGTATAATAGGACCTAAAGCTTGTCCATTTACTAAAACAGAATAGCTCACCGAAGATACACATAGCATCATCCAGTTAACAAACTCATCCGCAAATCCAAACTTGCATAGCATAGCTTTTAAAAAGTTCCATCTAATATGATCATAGGCTTTGCTAATGTCAATCTTCAAAGCAACTGACCCTCATCTCCCTTTAGTTTGCCTTTTCACATGATGAATAAGCTCAAAAACAGTGATCACATTATCAGTAAGTGACCTGCCAGGAACAAAAGCCGCTTGTTCATGTGAAATAAGTCGAGACAAAATACTTCTCAATCTATTTGCAAGAACCTTGGCAAGAATTTTATAAACTACATTATAAAGGGATATATGCCTCAAATCCCGTATAGTAGTAGGATTTTCACACTTTGGGATGAGACATATGTTTGTATCATTCAACTTATTAGGGAAGGAGCATTCAGATAACCATGTAGGACAATGGAGAAAAATTTAATTGCCAATATGTGGCCAAAAATGCTGAAAAAAAGCTGGATTAAAACCATCCGGACCAGGCAATTTATCCTGATGCATTTGAAATATGGCCTGACGAAATTCCTCTAGAGAGAATAGAGCCACCAACATAGCATTCTCCTGATCAGTAACCACCTTTGTAACATCAAACATATGTGTCTCCTGCCATTCATCTACAACAAACAAATTTTAAAAATAATTCACTGCTATATAACAAATATCAGCATGGTTTTCTGTCGATTCACCCTTCTCATTCTGCAGTTTTGTGATGTGATTCGTCTTCCTTCGAGCTAATGCCATAGAGTGAAAGTATTTGGAATTTGAATCACCATCCTGCAACCAATGACATTTAGCTCTCTGCTTCCAGAATGTTTCCTCCTATGCCAACAACTTATTAAGTTGTCTGCGAAAACGAGCAAGTTCATCAGCAATCCCGATAGCATCGCAGGACTGCAGCTGGAGGATTTTGTTCTTGCACACATAAATTGTATTCTTGAATTGTCTAGCTAACGCCTGCCCCTAAGCGTCCAGAGAAATGGAACAGTGATCTAGGCGTTTCAGTAAAGCTAAACCATGAAAATCTGCCCAACTATGATGAACCATGGACACCAACTCAGGTTCAACCAGCCATTTATTCTCAAATTGAAAGACTCTTCTCCTCAGAATCCAACTCCTGCCAAGCAAATTCAATTCAATCGGAGTATGATCCGATGTAGCTGCAACCAAATTCCATAGTCCAACTGAAGGGAATAACTCCAGCCACGAAGTCTTGACCATGCATCTGTCCAAGCGCTCCTCCATTCCATCAGAGTAACCTTTCTGACACTGCCATGATACTGATATCCTTCAATGGGCAAATCCTGCAAAAGGCAAGCAAAAACGTTTCCCTAAAACCTTGGAAAAGCCAATTAGGGTGTTTATTAACTCCTTTTTTATCTGACTCAAAGAGAAGATCATTAAAATCCCCAATACAACACCATGGCAAAGGGGGATAACACTCTCAATGCACACAGAAAATTCCAGGCTTGTCGTCTTCTGTGCCGTTCTAGAAAACCATAATAACCAGTAAGCCTCCATCTTATAAAATTTGAGCCACTGACCACATCATCTATATGATTGTTCAAATATCCAGTTATAGTGCATGCACAAGAAGCCTGCCAAAATAGAACGAGTCCCCCTCCACGACCCAGTCTATCCATACCAAAAGCAAAATCAAACTGAAACTTCACACGTAATTCTTCTATTTTATTAGCATTAACTCGTGTTTCCATGAGAAACAAAATAGATGGCCTAGGAGATTTAATAATCTTGTGCAACGCACGAACTGCCTGGGGGTTGCCAAGTCCCCAGCAGTTCCAACTTAGCGCTATCATAGCGATCGGCAGGCCTAGTTGTCAGGTCCCACCGTTGATATAAGAGAATAGCCATTACCAGTAGCATAACCAGATGAAGCATGAAAAGCTTGTTTAAAAGCAGCATGTTGTGTCTCAGTAATTGCAGCATCAAAAGCCATCGAGTCATGCTGGGCTTCTGTTTGAGGCCCATAATGAGTAATAGTAGCATTGGTGCTTAAGCCAACTGTCCTATCCATAACTAATTTTGTTTGAATCTCGAGCCTTCCCACATATGCCGCCACAATATCTGCACCCACATTTTGAAAACCCATGTTGTTAGCAGCATGCACCCGAGCAGTCGAGATCACAGGATTATATTCCACATGATTCGATTGCGATTTGGTATCTTCGCTATCTTTGGCTAACCAGACTCCATGCATCTCCCGCAACCACCATTCACCACCTTGTGCACCTCCCTTCCTCGTCGTTACCCGCAAGGAGATATCCCATTCTTTCACCGCAGCTCCCTCAGGTAATGCAAAGAGCTTCTCATAAAATCGGTCAGAATGAACAAGTATACCACAAAGAAAACAGAAAGTACTCAATCTCTCATACTTAAAAGAGACCACAAAACAACATCCATCCTGCTTCCGTATTTTCTTTCGCCTTTTGAGTGGTACCCAGACATCAAGCAGCACACGAACCCTCATATAACTACGCCACACACCTGCACTGTTGGAACAGTCATACTCCAAGAAGGTACCAATGAAATTTCCAAGCTGCTTCCCAATAGCCTCGGACATGAACCCAATAGGAAGATCATGTATTTGCACCTAAAAAGCCACATGAAATAACGGGATAACTGTAGGAACTTCATTCAACTGAACATGGTGTAAAACAAGGAGATGCCCATCAAACGTCCATAGGCCCGTATCCAACACACGACGAAGATTAATAATGTGAAAAAACTGAAAAAGGAACAACTTCGGATTCAAATCCCTGATGCAGATGCCCTTACCCGGTCTCTATAGGTTGGCCATGCGGTGCTTCATGGCTAGGAAATTAATTGACTTGTCCGTGAGGAATCTCTCGACTAGGCACAAGTCTAGGGCTTCAGATTGTTAGACGTCTTCCAATGGAACAACTAGTTCCTTCTCCTCCTCTTCATTCAAAGATAAAGATGCAATACCCTGCTCCATCACAGTGTCTTTCGATGCCATAAACAGATCTTACGTAGCCAAGTATTATAGGATAGAGAACAGAAAGAAAAAGAAGAAAACTCTCAACAACGGAGAGAAAACTCACTCTCAACCACGGAGAGACAAAGTCAGGTGTCAGTCTTTAGTTAATGGAAAACCATCGATCACTCAATTAAAGAACCAATTAACTTGCAATATAATAGTACTAAATCGTCTTCAACATTAAGAAGTTTGAATGAAAGATAATAAAGTAAAAAAACAAAGAAAGGAAGACATACTTGTCTAGAATTGCCGCAAAAGGGGCCATGACGATGGTGGCAACGACATAGCGATAAACAACAAGAACATAGTTGCTCATGCCTTGATTCAATGCAGCTTTGGTTATAATATCCATCCCTGCAAGGCGAACTTGCAAGAATAGTACAACATCAAAGGGTTTGGCTCTTACAAGCCAACTACTTCGTTGAACATTGTTCATCTTTGATTGTCCACTCACTTGAGTCTCTCTCAACACTCCAAAATATATAAATACTCAAGCAATGAGAGAATGCATAATGAGAGATTTATGTCAGCACCCAACATTGTTGGTTCTTATATAGAATATTGTTGCCATTCATGTAATCGCGAATTCCATTATTACACCCAAAAAGGAACCTTTGATGGATCAACATAGGACAAAACACTATTTTGGTCAATAAATATGTTTATGGTACCAATCAGTTTAAACTCATTAGTATCACAGTCAACTCTAATATCAAGAACTCGAGGATTTGGTTCCCGATAGAAGCAAATGAAATGAAATAAAAAAATGTTTATGGTGGTGGGTTCTTGAGAAATTTTTAGACGTAAGTGATGGTATAGCCTTTTTTGCATGGTCGAACTTCACTATTATGGTGTAGTTGCTTTAATTACCAATAATTCCAAAAGGTGTGGCTTTGTTCCTTAATTGGCTCACAAAAACTTTCATGGACTTGGATCATGTATTTTTCCAAACCAACAAAAGATATTCCCAAGTAAATACACAAAGTCTCCTCCAATCCTTCTCTTCCATTCTCAACTTCATGTTTGTTTTTTCATAACTTTGTAAACAATAGTTTCTATTTTCGAATGTGATGTTTCAAGAACGTGTGTTTTAACAAATAAATTACATTTACTAGAAAAAATAATTGTATTATATATTTTGAGGACGGTCCACGGTCAAAGAATTCAGTGGGCAAAAGAAATAACATTGTTTTGTCCTTTGAGAGTTCATTATTTGCAAGCTTTTGCTTTAATGGGTACCACTAGCTAGCATCAATCTCCACATCCCAAAACCTCCCACTATCTTTGCTTATGTTGTTTGATTCATAATTTCATGTTCATGTGAATGGCCCAACCAACGTGGATTATATTGTCTACTATGATGCTCTTAGGGTAGATGCCCACTCACACCTAAATCATCACTTGTTTAGGACTTGGATGCAAGTTAGTTAATTAATTAATTGGATGATAATGGATTGACAAAAGTTTTAATTAATTTTAAAATGTGACTATATGTGTGAGTATATTCCAGTGTCTCAAAGCAATATTACATTTTTTATAAGTCACTTTAGTTGCTTACACCAAAAATAGAATTAACGATCCTTTAGCATTAGAGTTGATCCCATGTCATTAACTAATATTTCATGTTAGGTGCTTGTTTTGATACTTACAATTGGTAATACTAATTGGTAGATTAAATATATTATAATGAAAAAATAGTGACATATCTTTTTAAATTATAATATATAACCTTTATAAATTTGCAATATATATGCGGCTGATAAATTTATAATTTAATAGTATTAATCGTTTCTAATGCTAAGTAACTAACGAATCAAACTAAGTGTCGATTTCTAGAGAAAAGCACATGGAAAAAGATGTAATATGCGAAATTAATTTCTTTGTAAATGGGATCACCCCTGAATTAAAAACAAATTCTTCTCTCCACTAACAAAGAATTTAGAATCATGACTTGTAATGCAAGTAAAAATTAGTTATTCTGAGAGTATAATAGGATCAATTGAACATAAGAATATCTACTTTTATTTTCTTCTTCTTTTGAGTGATGTAACATAAAAGGATAATAATGAAGACACATATAAATACTATTATTTCTTCTTTTTCAAGTATTTGCTCTATCTTCTTGATGAATTGATGGAAGTGCTCTCTTTGAATAAGATTTTCAATACCATTTTTGCGTCCAATATGAAATGTGGACTTGCAAATTATCTTGCTTTTATATAAAGTACAAGAAAGGATATAAAACCACACCCTTTTGGTGCCAAGTTGAGAATTTTGGGCTCATTTCGTCCCTTTCTTAGCTAGTTGCATGATTCATATAAAACCACACAATTGCTCTAAATATATTTACCATATAAGTAATTCAACAAAATTTAATCCAAAAAAAAGCAACTTAACAATAAAAATTCTAATTAAGATTTGCATTCTTATTCTCAAAATTTGCCACATAAGCAATTTAGCCCAAAATACCTACTAATCGCAACCACTCATTCCTTACTTTGTATTATGGTATGATGTGTTATATGGTAGAACGAAAACTCAGAAGCTAATTCGGCTTCATTAACTGCTTATGTGGCCAAATTAGAAAATTGTCAAAATATGAATAACAAGTTGACGTGACAACTAATGTTGTCTTATTATTAAATAGCTAAATTTGAGCTGTAGTTGTATATTACTCTTTTTTAGGATGTCCCAAAGAAAATGTTATCTTTCTAAATAAATTTAATTTTTTGTTTGGAGGGAGTATTAATTAGGTAAACTTGAGCTTATATTTTTATGTCTTTTCTTGTCTTTTTCGAGTAATGACAATTATAACTAAATTAGTTATTTTGTTTCTTAACCTCTCTTTTTCCTGGCAAATTAATAGTTTTATCTATATTACTTAATTAAGCTTGAAAAACAATATAGAAATCGAAATATAAATCGAGACAAATTCGAGAAACTGATATATAAATCGAGTAGATAGAGAAAATAAGGCCTAATTGAAATTTCAAAAAAAAAATTGTATAAGAAGAGATCATGTAATGTTAAGGCAAGGAAGAAATTATAAGAACGAGAGGTAGAATATTTTATACACCGATGACAACATTATCGTCGAGGTAAAGAGAGTAAAAAATGTGGTAAAAGAAAGTGACTGAAACCCTTACTCAAATTTATGTATGTGTTTTAATATGATGCACGATAAGCATATTGGCGGAGCTAATATCCTGCCGACTCCACTTGTTCTGTTTCATCTTTTACTTTTTTATTTTAAAGTTGACCATATTCTAACCAAATTTTGATTCTGTTATTGTTGACATCCTGTGAGAGAATAATTAATATTAAAAAACTGATTTTGTGAAATGATGTTGTTGAACCCTGGAATAAGTCTACCCTCAACGTAAATTGATGACGATGTCTTGTGGAACTCTAACTCATGTGTTCGTAATGCCCAAGTTTGTTGTAACAAAAAAAAAAATATGGCATCATTTTTGCATGAGAAATTAATGAATTCGTATCTTACGATATGACCAAAAGTTAATTAGCAACTTGTTGTCTACTCCCGCTATTATAGCCTTCATTGTAGTGCATCATGAGCACAACTGTTTTGATATGCAAAATTTTAGGCTAGGTTTAGTTGAAAAAACAATTTTTTGTTTTCTATTTTTTATTTTGCTTTTCAAAATAACATAAAAACAATGAAAAATTTTAATGTTGTATGAACAATTTTTTTTTATTTTTTCACTTTCATTTTCTAATTTTTTGAAAAAAATAGAAAATTTCTACAACTAAACAGACTCTTAGTATCCATCATTTATATTCGGTCTGTTGGAGCAATTGAAAGGACAATTTATACTGGAACTTGATTCTACCGGATAAGTTGAAATCACAACTATCAACTCCATGCAATCTGACCTGTATTCCATCATTTTGTTTTCCAACATCTCACTTACAAATTAACCCTCCCTCACCAACAATAAACTTAGTACTAGAGTTGTATTCAACGTTAAAACAGCTACATGAGCCAGAATACCAATAAAAAGAATAAATTGGAACTGTTAATTTATTTGCTCCTACTGAAAAATGATCTTGCGACCTCTCAGCTAGGGCTGAGCATGGGTCAAATCTCCAAAACCGAACCTATTTTCGGAGATTTAATTTTCTTCAGAACCGGAACCAAACTGAATCACCAAAATCTCTGAACTGAAATATCTGAATTTTCAGTTCGGTTTGGTTTGGAGATTCGGAGATTTCGGTTCGGTTAAATTGGATCGGTTCTAGTTCATTTCTCAGATATTTGTTTCAAAAAAATTCAATTTAAACACATTTTTCCAGAAAATTAATCTATCCAAGAACCTTTATGTTCAACGAAATATACTTAGATAACATAAAATGAAAATGAAAAGTTAACAGAGAAAAATAAAAATTATTAAAAATGACACGCTTTTTTAATTCATTTGCTCTTCCATATGAATTATGATCAAAAAATCATAGCATTTCTCGCTTTTATGTATAAAACACCTCTAAACACATATATACATTTATGAACACATTTGAACATCTATTGAACACCTTCGTACACTTATGAGTACCTATGAATACCTTTGTACACCTATAAACACATTTGTACACCTATGATTATATAAATATTTATGTACACTAATGAATACCTTTGAATAGTGAACCTATTGAATACTTTCGTACACCTATGAATTCTTATGATTATATGAACACATATATATACATGTGTACATTTATGAATACCTATGTACACATTTAAACACATTTGTACACCTATGATTACATAAACACCTATGTACACTAATGTACGTCTATAAATACCTATGTACACCTTTGAACACATTTGTACTACTATATACACCTATGAACACCTTTGAGTTGAACAAAAATGAACAATTATATATAATTTTCGGTTCTTCGGTTCGATTCAATTCAGTTATGTTCTTGATTCGGTTCGGTTCGAATATTGCTTAAGACCCATACTTGAACCAAATAAAAAATTTCGGTCCAATTCAATTCAAAAAAAGTCAAAAGTCTACAATTCTTTTCGATTCTGGTTCTATTCAGTTCGGATATTTGGTTCGGTTCGATTATCTCCAGCATTCATGCTCAGCCCTATCTCAGCGTTGTAGTTGACTCCAGATGCTTCCGTGAGTTTCATTTCATCACAACCAACCATAAAAAAAAAAATCCTTAGATGTACTCTTATGCACCATATAACGGGTTCAGCATCAACATCCACTTCAATTATCTCCACTAAGAATTATCCAGTGGAGATTAAATGGAAGAATAAATAATGAGGTAAAATAATCTAAAATAATTCAACTTTTCAAAAAAAAACAAAGGATCTTCTAGCATTCACACCCAAATGTGTAGCAGTCGTAAAATAATGATAGAGAGGACAATACAAAGCACCAATCACATAAACTATTACAAAATTAGTTTCCATCCAACATGTTTCAGAATGTTGACACCTGATTCCCTCTTTAACCACAGCAAGCTGATTTTTGAGCAATCTGGCTCGCCCCGCCGGCTTGGTCTGGTTGGTTGATTTTAATTGTCTCTGGCTGCAGGATTCAACACATTGTTTCATGCATCATAATTGGGGATTTGGTACTATTAGCAATATTGATATAAAGCGAGGTTTTAACATTTGATACTTCGGCCACAATCATCAATCAAAATCAGGAAAATAATTGGTGTGAGATGACAGCAAACTTTCACAGTACTTTGTAGAAATAAAATCATATCTGAGTTCACAGATAAAATATGTAATGGAAACTTTACCTCAGCCCTCGAGTCAGTATCTGCAAGTCTCTGCTTGATGTCCCTAGCTATTGAAAAGAAAACCTCCTCCACATTTAAGTTTGTCTTTGCACTCTGTAATACATGTTATCTTCAGTAAATAAAATAATCAACTAGCTCCCAAAGTAACTTCAAATCAGGAATAAATT
>CAODLS012094021.1:0-19743 GCA_948243855.1 Flueggea neowawraea
AAAACTCTTTTTTGCATTAAAAATTTTCATTGACCCAATGACATGTAATATCCATGTATGCATGAGTTTGAGTATGATCACTCCAAATATCACTACAAATGGAAACATGTATATCATTTCCTTGAAAATAATTTAGCAAATCTTTTTTTTTTTTTACACAATTTTAAAAAATTCATTTTAAACGTATTTTTAGAAATCGTTTTAAAAGCCAATTGACAAAATTTTTTAGCCCATTTATTAAAACCAAGTTTTTCACCAAAACTAAATGATAAATGATCTATGACAACCATTTCTGCTAAACCACTACTACATTCATTATGATAATAACGAAATAAAGGACGCGAAGAAGAAAAAGCAAACCCGGTTGGTCTCCACTCAATCCCACCTTGTAAAGATGTTTCGATTGTAGATATCGTTGGAGCATCCCATAGCCCCCACCATGATTGAACTTGTACACCTACGAGCAATAATTACAAAGAACGTCAAATTTATTATCACCTTTATGCATTTTCTTAAAATGCACTTTAAAAATGTCGAAATTAGGAACTCTTCCTCCCACTCCTCCCTCTTCGGTGGGAATTGGTTGAGTTTCACTCTCTTGTATTCCGACATTTTCAATTTCAATATTTTCAAAATTTCTATTCTCACCAAAACTTGCCATTCTTTAAAAAAAATTATTTCACAAAATATAACTCTAAAAAATACAATAAAAATTAAATAAAGTAATTATACTAAAAAATAATTTTGAAGCAAAAATTTCACAAAATGAATATTTTTGTATTAGGTAAAAACAAAATCTAGAAAATAATTGAGAGAATATGAAATTATCAATAAATAATAGCAATTTGAGAATGGTAAAAATGTTGAGAAATTGAGAGATAGTAGAACAGATTGAGAGAGAATTGGTGTGGAGATTTGTGATGAATGTTGAGGTATTTATAGAAGAAAAAAATTGAAAGAAAAAAAATGGAAAGAGTTGTTTTCCAACTGTCAAAACTGGCGGTTTTAACCGTTAGAACCGCCGGTTTTGACCGTTGGAACCGCCAGTTCAAAGTCGTGCGGAATCGGCGGTTCCACTGGTTTTGGTACCCCTGAATCGGAACCAGACAGTGAATCACCGGTTTTTACTGTGCGGTTCACGGTTCCGGTCCAGTTTTCAACTATTTTGACTCGTCTGGTTCCAATCCGTTTCGTCGATTTCGGGTTGGTTTGGCCATGTCTACTTCTAGGACATACGAGTGCACTCCCTCTCCGTACATGCCCCCTGAGCCCACGAAGAGTCTTTCAGGCTCATAGGCAGTTGGCTGGACTTGGGGACCTGTGTAGCCCTGGATGTGAACCGTTCCCCTGGTGTTCCCATTTCGACTGAAGCCATTTGAGGCCCTGGGCTTTTCTCTCCGTGGTTACAGTTGATTGGTCTCAGTGCCCATCCTCTCGCTGGCTTCTTGGACTATTAGCGATGTAGAGTAAGACCCTCATGGTACCTTGATGGTGTTTCTATTAGCAGTTTTTCCCTCTTGTAGGGAGGTTGATAGGTTTCAGTTGTCTGCTTTCCTATGCGCTGCTTGATTTATTGAGTCGACACTATTGGGGATTGCCTCCCGAGTGTCGTAGGTGTTGCTTCCTCGAGAATTATCGGCGAGCTTCCCCTCCGGGCTGTAGTTTTTCTAGGATTTGTTCTTGGCTTTCGGTCATCACAATTATCGTTTGCTGATGAGCGGTGAGGGTCTCCTGGTGGTTGTTCTCCATAACACAGGCTTGGCCTTTTAACCCTTCATCAATCCCTTGCATTGTGCCTTTCAAATCCTACAATAAACAAATCATTTCTCGTATCACAGATAATTGTTCAGTTATGGCGGTCGATACAACCTGCCCTATGGGAACCAATAGTGTTTCTTCGGAATCAGCCTGTTCCTGGACTTGCACATACTCTTCCATGACCACTGATGCTGCATTGGCCTTTCCATTTCCATCTCCTATGCTGAAAACGACAGTATCCTTCTTACTTCTGGTTTTCATCATCGTTCAAATCGTCCCACCGACCGTGCCACAATTGTTCCCCGAAAATTGAGAAATAGTCCAAGGGACAATGCTACCCTTTGGTGGTTTATGAAATCGAGTTTATGGTTCTCCTAACCCGAAGATTGGGAAATGAAAATGTTTGGAATTGCACTCGATATTCTAAATCCGGTTACCAAACGATTTGTGATGATTAAAGAGCAAAAAATCAACAACTATGGGTCTCTTGTATCCTTAAAGAATAGTAACAAGATCAAACAATGCTGAAACAAAACTAAAGAAAAGATTATTGATAATGTTTGATAAACAAGGCTGGGGACACTTGAACAATTGCGTAGGACACTTGAATCATAACAGAGGACACTTGAATGAGAATAAAAATTAAAGACGCTAGCAATACTGGAAACTAAAAAGAGTACAGGAACTGAAGATTGCTATTTCAAAGATTCATGTTGTTGTATAAGGGTTGGTTTGATTGATTGGTTGATGGTCCTTTTCTTGGATGTCCCCTACCTATTTATATTGCTGGCTCAATTGCTTCTGTCATCTTGAAATCAATCTTGATTCCTTTGATTCCTGCTAAATCATTCCTCGGCAGAGTTGACTTGCCATTTCCACCTCTTGATTCTCGGTGATTCAGTTCATCACTTTCCTTTTTTGTTTCATCAGATATCCTTCAACCACCTTTCCTCCTGATTAGCAGTTGCGTGGACTTTCCTTTTCAGTCCCCTTGTCTCCAAAAGATCTGTCCCCAAGATTTTGGCCTGGATTTTACCGCCTCGCACCTTTGGCCAGCTGAGCTTTTTATGGGTTTGGACCCTTTATCGTTTCACGAGGGCTAGTGGTCTAATTCGGCCCAACCCATTGGTCCTGAATCCGAATTATCCGTAAATAGTTACAATTTATTTCTACTAAGTTTAGTTCGTTAATATATTTTTAAAAAATTCTATTGTATATAGTTCCTCCAATTTCAATACACAACTATTTATTCTTATGTGATTGAAAAAAACAAAAGGACTTGTCAACTAATCATTCCTATGTAAATGGTGGTTTGTCAAAATCTAACAACAGTGAGAAACACGAAATTGATTAAATATTTTCTTACTAATTCATACATACATACATACATACTAATACCCTTAATTAACCAATTAAACAAGTCATTTATCCTTGATTAAATATTTTCTTAATTCCTAATACATACCACTAATACCCTTACTTAAACAATTCAATAAGGAATATCTTTCAAGAGTGCTTTTCTACTCCAAATAGAAGAAAATCATTCTTGCGTTCATAAATTTTTAGAAAAAAAGGAGGACGTTATTCGTTAACGTGAGGACAGTATTCATTCGCTAGAGTTTAAAGATCATCAACTGCAAATCTTCCTCTGATCAATATTACGTTTGTTCGCTTTGTTACTGCAAATCTTTCTCTGATCAATATCTGGTTTGATTTCTTTCATCTTGATTCGGTTTTTGATATTTATCATGTTATGCTAAAAAAGGCCTTCAACTTAATTCAGTTCTTGATCGATTACAAAATAATTTGGCTCGAGTTTGCTCTGCTGCAGATACAATTGGCCAGTATATATGTTTCGTTCCACGGAAATACGTCTCCTGTTGTCAACAACCTTCTTCATACCGAAAAGTTCAAGTGTGCATGTATACAAATTCCATATTCACTATAGCACGCCACAACAAAAATAATTATGGAAAATGTTTTTGTGACAGCAAGTTCCAATAATGTTTTCCATGTTTACGTATTTATTTGTGTTTTGATTATATTTATGCTATTAGATGAATATAATGATCTTGCAACCATTTTCTTTCATGTTTAGATTTGAAAGATCTAAAAATTTTCTCTTTACTTTTAGAAGAGATCTACTAATACATATCAACAAAAATATATGAGTTTGACAACTGGAATTAGCACGAAGGTTATTGAGTATAGCGTTCACTTAATTATATGCTCATTGTTTGATGGTTATCATTAATTTCGATCGGGCTTAGTGCAGTTAAATTAGATAAAGTAAAATTGTAATTTTACTGAATTTACAATTATTTTTGAAAATAATATATAATTTTTAAATCATATAAAAATAAAAAAGATGATATTAAAAAGATAAGAAAAAAAACATAATTATTTAAGAATTTAACAAAAATATATATCATGTATAACGAACATGCGTAAAAAAACTAATTACGTTAAAGTTTGATTTAGCTCAGTTCGATACAACTCTACTTATAACTAGAAAGTAGAAATTAACATCAAAAAATCTTTTTTTTTCAAAAAATCGCCCATTAACATTCATAATAACAAAAAAAATACTTAAAAAAAATCAACTTAGCTAGCCTAGCCATTAGTCTGGATCATGAATAGCTGATATTATATCAATAATTACTTTTTTCTTCTTACAAAATGGAGCAAGCTGGGTAGCTATCATCATAGCCATAGATAACTTCACACACAAAATTTGGAAGATGATGAGGGACACCACCGCCACCCACAAACACCGCCTGCTGCTGTGGCTCTTCCTTCTTCTCCTCCACATTGTTAACACTTAACAGCTCTGCGTGAACATTACTTCCCAACCAACACCTTCCTATTTTCCTCCTCTCCATTCTTTTCCTCAGCAGATTTGTCAGCTTCACTGCTTCAACTCCATCTCCTGCCACCACTATCTGACCCTTATCTTTCTCCCCCAGCTGTGCTGATTCCACACCTTACAATATTTCATTTAATTAAATTGTTATTTGTCGCTAAAATTGTTATACACAAACTAATTTTCAAATGAATATACAGCCTCATATATACAAACACCTCATATATATGTGTGTGTGTGTGTGTGTGTTTGTATAATATATATGGGAAATCTTATGAACATACCTTCATTGTTCTAATTAGATTAAATTGCTGGAAATAGTGGACAAAAGAAGAGCCTCTCAGGCTGTATATGTGGAGTTGTTTAAGGAAATTATTGGTTTGTTGGCTTTGTGCAATACTTCTGCTTCGGTACTCTTCTATTTATAGGGGCCTAATTGGATGAGCAACGACGACGGCATTCTTAATTTCTACTGTGAACTTTTTCTTCTTCTTTTTTCTTTTCCAAATTTATTGATATTAATTTTTTTTTGAAGAGTGATATTAACTTTTTAGAAAAGACGTTTTTTTATGGTAACGAATGCATAATATTTATAGGAATATAGTAACAAGCACATTATCAAAAGCAAATAGTAAAAAGTAGAATTAAGTTAAAAGAACCGATAAAAAAGATTAATTTAATTGGTTAGTCTTGCATAATCCTGGTTAATCTTTGACATGTCCATTATGCATGTGTGTTTTCCTGCACTCCATTTGGAGTTTTTTTTTTTTTTATAAGCCACTTTATGAAATTAAATAAATAGTACTAACACCCTTTCAAGTGATAAATTTTAACTTAAAATTTATGTCATAGAAACAAAAAACAACTCATCATCCCGTAAATTCTGGGCAGGATCAAGGTAGAGTTGACATATAAATGAGTTAGACTCTTTACTAAAAAGAAGAAATAACAAAAAAAAAATTATATATGGATTTAAAGAGTTAAAAAAATATCCTGTTTTTGCTAAATATTTAATGCTTAATCAATTTTAAAATTTAATTTTTTAATATGATCGAAAAGTTAATTATAATTATACATAATTGCTATAATCGTTATTATCTTGGATCTGATTTCTGATAACTATGACCTTTTATAAATGCGTTGAACTACCTTTTTTTTCTGCTATCATTGCTTTTTATTACAATTTTTTTTTATAGAGATGCAAACCGAGTGGCTGACTGGCTTGCCTGGAATGCAACCAATCTTTTGAGTATTAGGAAATCTTTTTTCTGAAATTTGTAGATTAGTTGAAGTGATTAATTGTGTGTTGCATACTTTGAGATGTAGAGTTCAATTTCTATTGTACTCAAGTTATAAACTATGAACTTTGATCCATATATTAGGTTTTCATCTAAAATTTTAATTGAAGTCATAATTTAAAACTAATGTACTTGCAACACATTACTGTTAGAGTCAAATTCAGTACAAAAGATCGTAGCACTGATCTTTGGCGGAGCAATATATAAGGACATATCAAAAAGAATTCATGATTTAAAAACTCTTGTGTATATTTGAGGTGTTTGATTTCGGTAGATTGAGTAGTAGATAATAGAAGTAGATTGTACATTAGTATATTGCGTAAAAAAATAAAAAATAAATTCATTTTTTTGATAATCACAATATATTAAATATTTAATATACTAACAAAATGTTATAAACACCACATACCAAAGTATTTTTCACTCCAGCCTTCATGATTCAAAGAGAGCGCATATATAAATGGATGATGTTATGCACATAATCTAACTAAACCCACTTCATCTTTTCAGCAATACGTTCTTTCCTAGCAAGTGGGGACGACAAAGTGTGAAACTAAGACTAATCTTGATTCTTTCCATCCGTAGATAATAGGTGGAATTTAATATCAAATATAAGAAATTGGACAGGGAAAGTGTAATAGTTGTATACGTCTTTGGGGGAAATTTTGTGGAACATAGTACTTACACATGCCAACTTTTCCACTCTCTTATTCTCTTTTTTCACTACGAAATTTGAATATGATTTTTTAATCAAGAATTTGAATATGATTCATTAAAAGGAAAGTAATTAATTTAATTAATTAGCTGTAGTGTAAACTGAACTTTCTTTCTGGAAACAGCTCAGATATTATATTAATATGTTACTTTTTATGAACCAATCAGTTTTTAAAAAACAGAACAACATAAAAAAATAAAAAAAAATATTTGTAAAACTAAACGTACCCTTAACATTTATTGCATGGATTCAAAATTATTATCATAAAAGATAAGCATGATCACATATATAGTTTGGAAAGCAACAAGTGCATGCATATCCCCTAATTTACGAAATTTTCCATCTGTCAATTACAATGTAGGGACTTCATTTGTAATAAAAATAAAATAAAATGATAAACTTCATTAGATAATCCACTTCTATGGTCAACATCATATGATAATGATATGTTAATTTGTCTAATTTGATGTGGATTAGAACTTAGCACATCATCTATGATCATCTTTAACATTTTCTACAATTGAGTGTCACAATTCTATAGAAATTTTATTATCAGACGACATTAAAATTATATGATGTAGTTAAAACATTGTGTGGTCCATTAAGGCGGTTCCATATTGATCATTATTTAATGTTGCAAAGAGGTCTTCTAGACTTGCATTGACCCAAATAAAGCAAACCAAAATTACGCCAGCAGCCTACCTATTATAAAACAATTTCGGTTGCCTTTCAGTTCATTATCTTCTTAATTCTTCCTATTCAATTAATTAGTCTCTTTCAGTTTACTTGTCTGTCCATTTTAATGTTCCAATAGTCACTAATATTTTAGCATATCTTCTGTGCAGAGCTCAATTTGATCTTGTTTCTGTAGTTTCGATCCTGTTCCAAGCTTTGTATCTGATGGTTTAAACATCTTCCAAAGGTATAATCTCTCATGACCTCCGAGAATGGATAACAAAAATACAAATATATAATATCTTTTTTATAATAAAATATGTTATATGGTCAGTATTATACTATTATTCACCACCGAAAAAAACCATTAATTATTTGGGATACACACAAATATACAATAAAAAAAGACAAAATTCATAAATATAACACACATTTCAAAAAGTTACTAAAAACACGAAAAAAAGAATTAAAAAAGTCTCAATTTGACCTCATGTTGATCACGCATAGGAAAGTTGATCACATTCTTTGACCAGTGAAAAGTGAGTACAAACCGAGAATAACACAAGTACAAAACGAAAACAAAATGAGAACAAGACGAGTACATAAAATAGGGTCTAAAGAAAATTAAAAGCATTTTTTATGTTGAAGTTAGGGTTTTGAAACCCTAGCTGCCACCGCCTATTTATGCAGCAAAAAAATGAAACTTAATATTATCTTTATTATTCGGTAAATTAAGAATACAAAATGAGTATATTCACAAATAAATGTTTACATAATCAGTACGAATTATTTAAAACTTGTTGATTACAATAACAAATACTTACAAAAAATAAATATAAAATGAGAACAAAACGAATATAAACGAGAACAAAATGAATACAATCGAAATAAAATTAAAAGCATTTTCAAAATGTGGTGTTGCAGCTAGGGTTTTAAAACCCTAGCCGCTGCCTCTCCCACAACATCCACCGCATCTCTGTGCATTGCCCTTGTCTCACTCTCCATTCAAATGAGTCACCTCTCTCTCTCTCTCTCTTTTATAGTGCCAACGCACCACTCTTTCTCGTTCTGTTCAACAAAGCTCTCTCTCACTCACCTCGTGACGAAACTGTGAGTGTCAACGATGGGGATTCCAAGGGACTTGAAGAGATTCGAAACGGATGAGGAGGATAAATGAGACATCGACGGCGAAGCTGAAGGATTTAGAGGAAAAAACAATGACGAGGCCGCGGAGAGTGGAGGAGAGGAAGACTGGACCCGAGAAAGAAAGAGGGAGAGAGACAAAGAGAAGAGAGGGAGTGACATAATTTTGAAAATGACTAAAGGAAATAAATGGGAAAGATGAGAGTATTAATATTGCTGCATTTGTGTTATTTTAATTCTGACTGTTGTCTTATTGTCATTTTAACTCTTCCAGTATCAAAATTGATATTTAAATGACAAAAAAATATATTGGAATTTATAATTTCCTCTAATTATTTTAATATTTTGCATTACAGTATTATAGTATGTAAGTACAAAAAGTTACGTGAAGAAGATATGAAACACGTTTTCAATAAGTCAAGTCAAGTCCATTTTATCTTTTGCTTCCATAGCTTGAGAGTGTATAGTCACAAAACCAATCTTTTTTGAATTAATACAGGCTCGCGACCTATTCTTGTTTAATCTTGTCAATTCTATGATTTATGCATTTCTGTATTTTACTTTTTTTATAAGTTATTTTATTTACTTTTAGTAAAAATCGAAATTTCAACCATTTTGAGATTGTAATTTAAGAAATTAGTAGTCGAGAAGAGAAGAGAATCAAACTCATTTTGAACCAATCAATATTCAGTTAATTCTATAACTTAAATAATTTAAATTAGTTCTGCACTTCTCCGTGAATGGTCAATCCGGTAAAATGTGAACTCATCCAGGAGATCAAAAGTTAAAACAAACTGGTTTCTTAAAAATTTATAGTGGAATTACCACGCAACTTATTACAATCTATTCAAAAAAGTCTGAAACATCAGTACATCACAAACCCACTGATGAGAACAAAACAAAAATCCGATAAACCTCGGGTTTAAGGACTAATAATCTACACACTCAACCAATTGAGCTAACCTAAATAACATGTAAAGTTTCAACTTTCTTGAATTACTGCCAAACAGAGTCCATCAAACAGCCCCAACTCTGCACCAGTATCTCTGTTTTCACTCTGTTTTTGCCATGACCGGTTACATAATGGAACAGGGGTCTTGGCATTGACTTTGAACATCATGGTAGACATACCGGTAAGGGCCGTAAGGCATTGGATATGTGTAAACATACTTGGCTTCTTCTTTCTTGTCATCTTTTTTCTCTTCTTTCTTTTCTTCCTTCTTCTCTCCGACCGCGCTTACGCTCACTAACTCTGCAGGTCCAACGTTCTTCCTCAACAGAGTTGCCAGCACTACTGCATCAACTTCTCCAGTCACCTCTATCTGGTCTTTATCCTTCCCTCCTAACGCCGCCGATTCCACACCTATTGATCATCAATTTATTATTTTCTACAGTTACCAATCCAAGTAGGCATAAGGGAGAAAAAACAAGAAGAAGAAAATTGGAGTCCTTTTTTGTTTGTGAATGAATAATTTGTCTACCTGAAACCCCAACTGCAATTTTCAAGGCTTTGGAGCGGCACTTAGCATTATTCATGGTAACCCGAATCACTACCTTTTGCTGCAAAACAAACATAATAAAGTTCCAATTTTAATTCAGGTTGAGGGTTCAATTCTCAGCAAAAACAAATATGAAGAGCGAGACAAGAAATATGTACCTTCGCCATGATGATGATGGAGATGAAATCAGTTGAGTCAAAATTAGAGTGTGTATCTGATCTTTAGCGGAAATGAAATTGTGAGGAAATTGAGATGAAGGAGACTGAAAATAAAAATATATTGTGATGTGGACAAGAAGAGGTGGTGTGGTTTTGGGTATTTATAGAGAGAATTGTATCAAGAAGGCGATTCCGCGTTGGCGCGAGGGATCTTGGTGAGAAATAGCGTCGATGGTACCGTGTCCATATTGTTAATAGTCAACTACGATCGGGTCACAATTATTGTTGACGATATAGGTGCCTTGGGCAACATTAACGGTGTTACTCAAAATGTGTTTGATTGTTATATTATATTAGTATTTTATCAAATTTTCTTTTTGAATGATTATATTTTTTTATACTCTATTATGATATTCATAATTATTTTACTTTTCATTTAATTTACCTACAATATATAATTCATAATAAATATATTTATTTAATATACTAATTTTATATTTTTATGTAAAATAAATTATATTTTCAAAATTATATTTTAAAATTTTTCAAGAAATTATTTATGCAAATTTTTGAAATTTTATTTTGAAAGTCACTATAGAGTGAATAAATATGAAAAAAAAATTAGTATGTAAAAAAAATAACTAATTTTGAAGTCTAAAAATAATAAAATACATTAACTACAATAATACTCTAGAGTACATTAATTCATGTCATATTTTGCTTTGCAAAAAGTTATTATGAGTTTCAAGTTGTTGGGGAGTCATGGTCAAAGTATCATTCATCAATATTTCAGAGTCAGTGAGTTTCTCTATCTTAAGTCCCATTTGTAATTTTGCTTCCATATTTTCTTTACATTCATTCCATTTTCCGTTCCAATCATAGATGCATTTGTTTTCCCTTTCCTTTTCGACTTACCATTTTTCTTTGTTGTTTTTTGGTTAATCGAACGCTCCTCAACTTCATCTGAATCGACTTCCACACTTGTATCGGTGTTGGAAGAACTGGTATACGCACCACTTTCATTATTTTTTGTTCTTTTTGATGACTTGGACATAGGTATTACTGCTTGCCACTTCGGATCATCTTTCACCATTACCCAAATGTGCCCGTGAGTGAAATATTTTTTACAATTTTGATAATACAATTTACGGGCATGTTTTTTTATTTGTTCCTCGTTTCAACCACTACGATGCTCACCCAACAATCTGTTGTACAATTTGTTAAATTCATTAATTAGTGGAAGCATCCAAAACCAATGCTGCATGATTGCAAATTGTGTTCTTTCATGACCAAATTTGTTATGCTTGTTGAAATAATCGTAAATCTTTTTCCAAAATACTTTCTCGCTTTGTCAGTTTCCAACAATGTTTCAGGTTGAAATAGTATGAAGGATACTTCAGCCATGACGATGTGATGACGCTTTTCGACCACATATTCATTATGCGTTTCAGACAAACTAAAATTCTCAATCCCTGGTTGAAAAAATAAGGAGTGGATTTTGAGAATTAGATAAGGAACATGTTTTTGATGCATTGGAAGTTCGAGATGCGACATCTAATGGTGGACTATGTGAAAAATTTGGTGAAAAAAAGGGTAGGTAAAATTTTCATCAATTTGACGACCTTCCCGATGGAATTTCACAACAAAGTTTTGGCATGTAACATTTTCGAGGTCGTTGATCTCAATTCTTTTGTCAAAATTTCAAAACTCCAACTTTCATATTTCGACTCCGGATGGACTCGAACCAAAAACGACGTTCGAGACGGAAAGTTGAATACAGAAAAATCACAGTAGGCATCCTAGACAGAGACTAACAATATTTTCTAAACATATTCAAAAAAATCGTGTTAGCTTTGATACCAATGAAGGAATCCTATACCGGTTAACAAATAATAGTATGATAAATAGGTTCGACTTACTAACATCGGTTCCAGCGGAAGCTAGCAGAGGAGCATGACCAGTTTTGTGTTGGTCTTGCGAGCAAACCACGGTTGAAATGTCAACAAGAGTGTTCGGTTGTTTCGCAATCTAGATGTCACACGTGATCTGTGCAGGACTCGGGACAGGAGGTCGAACCTCACTCTCTCCCAGTGGAGAGCTCTCTCTCTCCCTCTCTTTGGAGGTGTGTGGAGTTGTCAAGGAAAGGAATGGGCAAAGCTCCTTATATAGGCCTTCAAATGGGCTAACAGGCTCATTTCATCCCTAACTCAATTGGCTTCGGTTCACATCCCGGTTCACACCTTGATTAACTGAGATTGTTTCTACTCAATTGGGCTTTCTAATTGGTCTCGGTCTACAGTCTTGGTTCACACTTCAACCGACCGAATTCGGTTCATCCGTTATAGGCGAACTAATTTTTCCAACATATAATTATTAAAACTAATATCCTGATCAAAGGAATGCAAGTCAATGCAGAAAGTCTTGAGTTGAAGAGCCAGCTAGATGTAATAGCAAACGTATACATCGCATTTAATTTGTAAATAAATAATCATATGTTTTTAATAGGGCTAATCAATAGTTTTACAATATTATTAGCAGAAACACTTTGAGATGCTCTTCGTAAGCCTATAAGATTTAATTTCTTTGTTTTTTGATAAGCATGATTTGTATTTGTATAAGCAATTCACAGTTTTTTTTAAACATTTCTTTATATTTTAGATTAATAAAATCACACATTTACTAATCAAATTGTTTTTTGATTAGTTGTAATTTTTTTTGATAAGTGAAAAAAAAATTACATATAGTTATTACGATCATCTTTAAAAAAAATAACAGAGTATAACTTACACTTTGGCGATCAATTTATTCTCATAATTTAACTTATATGTATTTTTTTGGCAATTAATGGATTTATGAAATTGGTATAGATTTTTTTTTTAATAAGTTGAACTTAGTATACTTGTTTAGTGCTAGTTGGTAATCAATATATTATAACGTATATTTAATAATACTCAGAAAATATTTAATATAACTACGTAATATCTTTTACTATGTCAAATTTTGAAAATTCGTGTCTCCATATTCCTACCAACTAAATGTTACTCTTTTAATTAAATCCTATATGACAAAAGCTGGACGTTAATTATATACATACTTGTCAAAAAAGAAAAGCTGGACGTCAATTGAAAGACCCAGACTAATTTAAATAATACAATTAGCAGCTTCTTGACCCTGGGAAAAAAATCCAACGATTAGTAGCTTTAGAACCATCAATTATTAATTAATTTTGTGTTAAATTCTTCAACTTCACTTATCAAAAACACAAATTCTTCAACATTGATTACGATGGCAATCTATTCAACGTGAAATTTTACATAAAACTCTCATACAACGTAAAAACAAAAATTAGAAACTCAAAATCAAAACAAGTCAAGAACAATTAGAAAACATTAACCATGTCTGCCTTATTTTAGTACTCTTTCGATATGAGAGGCCATCGAAATGAAATAAAAAAGTTCAAAACCGAATAAAAATTAATGGAATATTGAATTTAATAACATAATTTATTTGAGAAAACGAATGGTAATGAAGGAATCTTATACCGATTAACAAATAAACAGTATAATAAATAGGTTCGACTAACTAACCTCGATTCCAGCGAAAACTAGCAGCGGAGCATGACTAGTTTTATGTTGGTCTTGCGAGCAAACCACGGTTGAAATGTCAACGGGAATGCCCGGCAGTTTCGTAGTCTAGATGTCACACGTGATATGTGCAGAACTCAAGATAGGAGGTCGAACCTCTCTCTCTCTCGGTTGAGAGCTCTCTCTCTCTCTCTCTTTGTGTGTGTGTTGGTGTTGAATGAGAGGAATGAGCAAAACTTCTTATATAAGCCTCTAACGGACTAATGGGCCGAATGGGCCCAACAGACCCATTTCATCCCTAACTCAATTGAGCTTGTCAATTGGCCTCGGTTCACGTCCTGGTTCACACCTTGACTAACCGAGTTTGATTCTCCTCAATTGAGCTTTTCAATTAGTCTCGGTTCACGGTCTCAGTTCATATATCAATCGACCGAATTTGGTTCACCCGTCATGAGCAGACCACATTTTCCAACAGTATGTACTAAAATATAATGAATTGCTCATTTAGCATTGATTGACAGTCAAATTGTTTATATTGCAGGGAATATATTCAGGGAATTGTACCTATAACGGTGATCTTTCCAAAGTTGTAATTCTCTGTAGCATTTACACCCATTCAATTATTTCTATATTTGTGATTTTAAACAAATATTCCGTTTCTAAAGTTGAAATTCTCTGCAGCATTTACACTCATTGGCGTACACTGAAATTCCAATTCACCTAATTTCTTCCCTTTCAGCTGTAAATTATTATTATTAATGATTTATTAGTTTCCGTATAATTATGCATACCCGTATCTCTTCTTCCTACGTGTCATTATTCTGGTTAATTTGTTTTCACCATGTTACTATTTAAGATCATGTATGTCTTTTTATATTAATATATAATATATAGATGAGTTATTAAAAAGAAGACCGAAAAATCAAACAAAGCAATGATCGGGTAAAGATTCTGATATTTCAATAGTTATGCATTCTTAACGTATTGAATAGGGCCTAGTCATTTTTGTGTTGAATTTTGCCCCGTAAGCTGCAATTTTTGGGCACTGAATTTTGATATCAAATAAGCATGCATCACACATATTCAAAAAAGGTTTATGCACATAATCAAACATTTTTAAAGAAAACTTCTAGTAAAATGAACATCTAATATAATTGACACTTTTGTTTAGTAGGTAGTTTCTTCGATAAGTAAGAAAAAAAATTATCCATCCAATTTAGGCAGAAGTCATTGTCAGGGGTGGATTTAGGGGAGTCAGGGTTCTATGACCCTTCCCGATTCTATGGTATCTTAAAATATAATACATATATATAATTTATTTATAATTTATTTGGAATATATTATATATATTTATAGTGTTAAATGAGATATTGACACATTATATAACATATTTCTCTTTATATTCGTTCACTTTAAAATATATTATATAAATATATAATATAAAAATTTTGTACTACTACTTTGTTCACTATTGGATCTCGGGACCTCCCACAAATGCTTTATATGAAATATAATTTTCTCTCCTTTGATGGTTGAAATCCGCTCAAGGCAATTTGACAATTAAAATTTGAATTCATGCGTTTTACTTTGAACCAATATAGTTTGTTGAAAGATTGAACATAAAATTTTAAAATTTGTGGGTTAGCCTTTATCAAAACGTTTACATTCTACTATTTAGATTGTAAATTTACAATAATGGTGTTTGTTTGCTTAAACATGTTATGAGTATATTTACTATTTATATATGTTCAACTTTTAAAAAGACGTATTAATTTTTTTATTTTTTCATTATAAACTTTGCTTTAACAAACTATCAAAAACAAACATTACTAATGTTATTTTTTTTATTCAGTGTTGAGTTTTAAATAAATTATTTTTCCTTATTATTAATGCAAGTCTACCAAAGATATATTATTTTAACTTACAAAATTAACACTCATTAATTTTCACGTAAATGAAAAATTATTTCTAAAAATAGGACAGTAAAACATTAGTATAACTTGGCGAAAACGCACACTTTAATCACGAGACTGACAACCAAAAGTTGCGGTTTGGAAAGATTTGGTTCTACACGTCTCGACGCCTAATAAATTAGCATTCAGTGGCTAGGTTTAGCATGGTTCCTATCATTTGCCTTGTTCTAGTAAAAACTAGACTTTTCTCATAGCCAACTTTGGCCTTCAATTACACACTAAGAGAAAATACTTGTAGAAGTAATGGGCCAAAAACATGTCGGAATCAATTGCCTCATAGTTTTAATCCCCACATAAAGATTTGGTACATTAGTTAGGGCACCCAACCCTATGAATGGCTTTTAAAAGGGCACTACTGTATAGACCTTCCAAAATTGCAGCTGCCAAGATGACGATGTAAAGACTCACCATGATGAAAGTTAAATCGCAGTTCAGAAACTTCTTGATGAGGTATGGCTCATTAATTAAAAAAAACTCATATTAAGTATTATCTTTTTTTTTTTACCTCTTAAGTGGTAGTCCAACGAAGTGAGAACGTGTTCGATGTTCACTTGATCTTGGGTTCGACCTCCAGGGGAGAGCGGCTTGTGGTCCTTTGATCACTGAGCTTAGGTCAAGTGGTAGAGTATGACGGATAGTCCTGCAAGTCCGGTTGACTCCTGACAAATGCTACAGTGATGAGACTTAGCCACCTTACCGAATTTAGCTGTGACACTTCGAACATTCTACTGCAGAGAGTAATGTCTGTATAGTTACGCTCGGCAGGCAGGAGTATACTAATACATGTCGCTCACACCTCTCCTTTTTCTTTGTCAAAAAAAAGTACTCTTTTTTTTATGTTTAAGACACTATCTTTCCTTTTTACTTATCAAAAAAAACTACGTCTTATTTTTTGGGTATTTTAGTTATTTATTCATGAATATGTAGTTAAAATATTCTTATAGTACTTATTAAGCTTGTAATTTAATTGTATCGAAATTGTTTTCAATACTAATAAATTGAGAATTCGATTTCAATTATGGTAGATTTTTCCAAAGAATGCTATAACCTTGGGTACGTTTAACGATTCTCAAAACTAAACACTTGCTGTTACCAAGTTTTTTCACAATAGAAATCTTATTACCTCTAATTTCCTCAAATACTACCAAGATATTTTTGGTTGATTTCATCCATGACCTAGGATTCTACGAAAACGGTACCCCAAAATGCAAACTAAGCAAGCTTTTTTTTTTGGTACAATTGGCCACACCCAATTTAGCACTTTGTACGCTTACAACGGTTTCATTCCATTGCCATTTGCAAAAGAGTCCAACACCTTCCAATGCTATTTCTCCTTTGGTGCATTCAAATATGCCTGAAATTTCCATAAAAAAGAGGGCCTGAAACACCAATTTAACATTGATTGTAACTCATTCTGTCCTTCCTTATACATCAGTTTAATAGGAAATGGTACCCTTTTTATCGGTCATTTTATTTACTTTTATTGACAATAAAACATGTATTTTTTTAGTGTTGACCTTAACTCTAGTGCTAACGAGTTATAAGTCAGTCAAATGATTAAGAAATATTATCTTTTCTTGTACATTTGAATGCAGTCAAGATAAAAATTAAGATTTCAAGCTCTTGAATAGAAGTGTAGTAATTTTTGTTTGGTAATTTTGGAGACGTATCTAAAATAAATGTTTTATGTTATCAGATATACTCACTATTTTGTCAAAAAAAAATCTTGATAAACCGAATGATAATTTTGAATAAATGAGCGTATTATTAATTTAAATATCATTTGAAGCAAGGTTTTATGATATACACCATTTTCTGATGCACCATATCCTGATAAAAGTACCAGAACTAACTAGCATAGAAGCATGGGATGTTGGGATAACACATCAATCGGTCTTTTCCTTCTTTCAAATCAAAATGTAATAACTTTATCAAAAAAAAGGTTCAAAATATAACACAGATAAAAACTAGGAACTCAGCACCAGCAATTTAATGGTGCAATGAATAAACTTCCTGGACTTTTGTCAATATCTATTTTACAGAAAGAAAAATGAGAAAAAAAGATGAGATACATTCCATTGAACTCGGATTTCTACAGCACAAAATAAAATTTTAAATTACCCAAAATTGCTGAAACCTGAAAGTCGGATTATAGAACATTCATAACCATCAGAATCATGTCAAAAAGCGTATCAACTCGCCTGGATAATGGCAATGTTGCTGCAGAACTTGCAGAAACCAACTTAAGATTGAAACCATCTTTTAAGTGGTATACCACCAGGCTTTTCAACGTCATTTTTGTCAGAACTCGTCTTTGCAAACTTCGACCAATATTGCTGAATCAACATGTCAAGTTTGTCTACCACTTCCGCCCCTGGAATTGCTTATTCTTTTTTGGCCTTTTCCTGTTCTTTGGACTTTCTTCTCCTTTCTGTTCAGCTTGTTCCGGCACCTTTCTTTTTTGCTGTTTGTATGTTTCCTTCGATCGTTTTGACTCAAGGGTATTTTTCTCGGTTGCTTGTTCCCCAATAGATGCTTCCAACCAGGCTTCCTGCCCTTCTGCCGATCCTTCTTCTTGCGTTTGGAGGCCTTCGCATTCTGCTTTGCGACCTCTGTTTTCTCTTTCTCAGTACTTTTTTTTGTTTTCTCTCGCTAGATTGCTCTTGTGCTTCTTGGCATTTTTATTCTCTTCAAAGGAGTTTGTATCAGAAATCGTATTTTGAGAATTATCCTTTTCAATTGGTTGTGAATCTTTGTCGGTTCTGAATTTCCGCTTTCGAGACTTTTCATTTTGACTTGGTAAATGTGATGCACTATTTTCCTGATTATCTTCCAATGCTTCGTTGGTTTGCTGCTGCTGTTGATGGGCTTGAAGCTTTGCTTTCCGTAACTTCAACATTTGAACATTATCCACAGCAAACTCCACAATAGGACGATGTTCAGCACCAATAGTTTCTATGAGTAGCCAAAGTATTGAATTCCCGTTAGAAAGAAATTTATTGATGAAATAGATAGAGCATGATGCTGGCTACTTATGAAAAATAGAATATGTTACCGGGATTATTATTAAGAACCCGCAAGTCCACCAGTGAATGTTGATGCTCAGTAAACTCTACGAATGCTACTCCGCGTTTCTTTGTATCTTCTTTTCCCTTCTTCACGCTTTTCAAGAACTTTATCTGCACAAACAGAAACACAGTAGGACACATATGAACTAGGGTGTGTGGGGATAAACAAAGAATTTTTGTTGAAGTAGAAACAAACAGCAGATACAGAAGCTTAGAATACAACCAACAGAGATGCCACCAACCTGTTTAATTACAGGCTTCTGCTTTGTAGCTCGTGAGATAACCGCATCAATGCATAGCTTCTTCAGTTCTTTTTCAGACATTGATTTTGGTAAATTGTATATAACAAGCCTAGTTCTTGAAACATGAAAATTTGGAGATTTAAGCTTGGTCACCTTCTTTTCATGCAACTTAAAAAGGTGAAAAGCATCCAAGAAATATTATGTAAGAGTGTAATTGTAGTAAAAAGAACAATAGAACATAAAAAAGGCACAAAATCTCCTTTCCTTGAGCACAAAGATTTCAAGAATCAGTATAATAAATATTTAGAGTGCCAACCCAAAGTCCATCTAGGCAACCCTTTGACCCAAATTAAACCAATGTATTATACAGCTAATTCTCAAACCACCTTCTCAAATCATATAGTTCCAAAAGGAGGAAAAATAAGAGATGCAGAACAACTTACGCTTTCCTCTTGGCCATATCGCTAGGTGAAACACCAATAGAAGCTGGAGTCCCCTCAAGAATAACACCTTCCTATTAAAAGTTTGAGGAGAGGACAATGTTAATAGTCAAAATAGACAACCACGAAACCATATGGTAGTCAATAGTTTTGCAGCTTAAAAGAGGAAGTAGTAACAATGTTGCAAGAGCAAGAGGAGAAACCAACCTCTGCCAAGTAAGTATTGCGGTGATCATGACCCTCAACTTTGGCCTTCTCCTTTTCTTTATCATGGGCTGATTTCTTATCCAAAGCCTTCAACACATTTAATGGCCTTCCTTTGAGTAA
>CAODLS012094079.1:0-10908 GCA_948243855.1 Flueggea neowawraea
TATGCTCTGTCATGTAATTGCTGATTTGATGTGCTAAAATCTCCACTTGTTTCAGCGTAATCATATCGTTATCTCTTATGTTATCTATCTTTCTATCTATAAATCAAGGACGGACCTTTTAATACTAATTATTAATTTAATCAATTAATCAAGATAAAAACTAAATTATTTACAGGTGTCTTATTACTGTATACAATTATGGATTGTACTTGGCGGGTTCTCTCTGTACTCAGGGTGTAGGGCTGGGAATAGAGCCGAGTTGGGCTATAATATATTTTTTCAGCCCAATCGATCGGATTTTGTCGGGCTAGGTTCGGTGGACCGGTCTGAGTGTTTGACCCAAGTCTATCCATTTAAAAAGGACGTGGTAAGCTAACCCACCCGCATGCCAAAGTTTATATATATATATATATATATATATATATATTGAGCTTGGTTGGATTTATTTATTGCTAACCCAAGTCCCACATGAAATTTACATCAGACCACTTTTTTCAGTTCAGTCCAGCCTTGTGGGCTAAAAAACCAAACCCAAATCCTATTATTAATAGGAATGTGTTTAAGCCAGTCCACAGACAGGGCTAAATGCCCAGCCCTACCTGCGTGTTGTAATTTCTTATACTGCAAAAACACATCAACTTATATGGATTGGTGTCCTGCTTTTCCTATGATTGCTTGATCTATCAAAAAAAAATCAAATAATTGAGTATATTTGCAACCTTTAAATATAGATTCGACTATTGTAACCAGTAAACCAGCAAACAAAAAGTTTAGAATTTTTTATGCAATTAACCCTGTAATGATCTATTATTGCCCGGGCAGTGCTCTAAAAATAAGAAGCCTAATTTCCATTCAACCTTTCTTTTTTTTGGCAATGAATTACCATTCAACTTAATAGCAGAGAGAAGAGCACATCACATTTTATTGGATCTCAAGATTTGTTTAATCTTTCCATAATCTGGCCCTGCTTCAACATGGTTTCTTCAGTGTCAAATTGGACATAAAAAACGTTTTCTTTCTTGATGAATATTGAGCCATTGAAAATGGTGACAAGTATTCCGTTCACAAAATAATTTAGTAAAAGAAGAAAAACTGTAGCTATCTTGATGGATCTCTCTGCCAACATACTTCTTGGAAGCTGTGGAACAAGCTATTAACAAATGTGCTACTTTTGTCCAGTCATTTGGGTTCAGGCGACCTGCCTCCAAGCACTACAACACAATGGTTCGAGTTAAACATGAGTTGTTTGGTTATGGTGATGGAAGATTCACATGAGAGAGTAAAACACATACAGTAAGTATATACATACAAAACATTAACAAATTATAAATCATACAGAGAACTATGATAAAATAGTAGAGATTTTTATCCATATAACTCGAAGTTTTGTATTCAAATCTTGAGTATACAATAGTTTAAAACTCAATAAAACGAGATTTACCATTAAAAAAAATTATTTAGCTCAAATTCAAAGTAATTAAATATTTAAATGTCGAGTGATATTTAATAAAAGAATCTTTGGAATCTTTACAACTTATTCATGACAAATGGCCAATAGTTTATTAATTTGTGTCACATCTTTAGAATTTTATTCTAAATATGCATGTATTAGTGCATGCCCTCAACTACTACAATGCATTACATAACGTTACTTTGGCCTTTTATGTTCGTGATTTCAAATTTACAAACTTTAAATACGCCTAATACATAATTTGCCACCTAAACTTGCACGTTTTATTCTTTTGTCACTCTAAACCTTTTTGAAAGTTCAACTTATCACCTAAACTTGCTAAAATTCTTTTAACTATCTTCTAAATTCACTTAAACTATATCAATTATCTCCCGAACTTACTTGAGTTGGACAATTTTATTAACTTTGTTTAATTCATCATAGTACTTTCTTCTATTCTTTATTGGTCTTTTAGATTTGGAAGTGATAACTAAAGGATGAATAAGAGAATTCTGAAATTTAATCACATTGAAAAAATCCTTAATTTAGATAATTTTAATAAGTTTAGGGATAAATTAAATACTCAAAAAATTTAGGATGATAAAAGAAGAATGCATGTAAGTTTGAGAGGTAAATTATATATTATTCCCTCTAAATATGTATATAGCTACCATTCCCTAATTTGATGCAACTTCTACGACGAAATGATGTCTGCAGTTTAGTTTACGCCCAGCTGCTGAACCAGTCTCAGTATTCTCATCCCTATCATATCAGTGACAAAACATGAATGGACTGTTTAATTGACAAAAAAACTACTATTTTTTAGAAAACTAAAAAACAAAAATAAAAAAAATGAAAATTTTGTTCAACAAAATTTTTGATTAGAAAATATATTTTTTTAAATATTTTCAATTTTTAAAAAATAGAAACAAAAAAAATTATTTTCTCAACTAAATATAACCAAATCTTCCTTCATTCTCTCATCTTTAGCTATATATTTCACTCAAATATTCCGCCGCAAATGAAAATTTCTACTTACACCTCCAAATAAGATTATCGGTCATTCCCCTCTGTTCTTTTTGCTCCAATAACAAATTAATTTACAATAAATTACAATTCAAATATGTATTTACATGTATCATTTTTCACTTTTTCTCTTAAGATTTTCTAAAACCCAACGGGTACATTTGCCTCGGCACATTTTATTGGCGAATCGTTTGATGTTCTCAACAAAGTTATGAGATTATTTAATATTTTTTAAAAATATCGGGTTAGTCTCGCATGCCTTATTGAGCCAAGTTGGTGAATTTCAACACAATCAAAGTTCAAGTTCAATTCGTCGCACAAAAATACCTACTACATGCGTCTAAAATACCTAGATAAATTCGAAACTATCAAAAAATTTAACATAACAAATTTAATTAATTGCGTACACTATAATTTGAATTTTTTCATAAAAGGCTAGAAAGTTAGGAATTAGTAGTGCACCAAGACGTCCTAACTAAGTTGGCACACCAATAGCACCGTCTTCATACTCGTAAGCTCCAAAGTATTATTAATAGAAATAAAAAATCCAATACAAAATAAAAACCAAATAGGAGGCTACACAAATTGATAGCACTCCCTAGAACAGAATCATCACAAACTAGATGATTATAAAATTCAAAAAAACTAATGTTCCAGTAGAAGATCTTCATAGGTAACGGGCAGGTCGATGCTTCGATCTCCTAGGGAGTTGTGCCCTATGTATAGCTTGTCCGCTAGAGTTATTTCTACTTTTCTGGATTGAAGGTGTAATCCACTCACCTTCCTTTTTTGTAACTTCATCCGCCCATGATTTAGTAGCCATGGCTCCTTCATTGTCATCATTTTGATTGCCCTCCGCCTGAGCTGGACGATCCATTTCAGAGCAATGCCCACCTCTGTCATCGGGCCGGTCTCTATTGATACTAACCTGATATCCAATATGTTGAGCCTCATGCACCTCCGACTGCAAATGCATCATCTCAGTTGTATGCAACTGAGGTTCCTGTGGTGGATCTCGCTCTACTATATGTTGTTGAGGATCAATGGGCACAACCTCCCTAATAAGATCCATACCTGTAGGTCGTAGAGTGTCAGCCTCAGGGGATTTGTCAGCATCCTTTGGCAAATTCGAAGATGCTTTAACTATCTCAAAAGCATTGTTAAGGGGAATGGCATTAGCCTCAGGAACCAGTTTTTTTTTGTCGTATCCTGCCTCGGTGGAACTACCAGCACAGTTTGCATTGGCTTGGTATTGAAATGACAGTTTTGGGAGGAGTGACCTATACTAAGACATGTAGAGCAAAAATCCAATAAGTTTTCATAAATCACATCCACAAAAAACTCTTATCAGGCTTCTCTAGCATTAGGATCTGAGGAAGCTTAGCAGCCAAGTCCACTTCGACAAGCACTCTCGTAAAATGCCCGAAGTCACCACAAATCGTCGTGCTATTGATCTTCAGTGGTACTCCAACTCCTCTCGTAATGTCCACTTGTGCTAATACTCCCATGGAAGTTTATAGAACCTCATCTAGACTTGTGTGGTAGTCAGTTTCTGAGCACACAAATCAAAGTTTGGAGTCCAATTTTGTAGCCTTAGCGTTCCAAGTTTTAAAGCAAGCACCCCACAACTCAAGATATGTGATTTCTCCTCTTGAGTATTCAAAATTATGTGAAAGAAGCCTCGGCCTAGGGAGATTAATATCCAATCCTTCAAACCCCACATTGCCGATAACTTCTTCTTCAAATCCTGGGCTTTCTGAGGCTCCCCCCTCTCCTCAGGAATCATCGAGGATGAAGGCAATATGGTAGCAATTCCTTTGACTGCAACAAGAAAAGACGATCCAGTCGTTGTGTAGATCATGGAGGCGACAATTGCACTCACAATGGTGATTGGTAGTGCCTTAAGAGCTATGAGGAAATTCTTCTTGGAGAAGAGATCTGAAATGCCAATAAAACAATTCAGCTTAGTAAAATGAGCCTGTGGATCAAGAGGCCATGCTCCCACCATGATCGGAGGTGAGAAGGGATGTCGTTCAGATGAAGGAAAGTGCAGTCGAAAGAAGTCGGAGCCGTCAATCGTTAGGCCATCCCAGTGACCTCTTTTTATATAAAGAGAACGCTAAGATTATTGTAACTACAGTTACAGTATATTGTAACTGCAGTTTGAATGCATACTATATATTGTGCATTAAAAAAATACATTATCTTTATTGAATTTGTAATTCATTGGTACTTATGACAACTTTAACATTAATAATGAAGATGTGATTCTCTATTACATCAAATAAAATGGCTCATAAAAAATGCGTTACCATGAGATTTTTTTTCCAGCATATATTATTGTAAATCGATTGAGTCAAACACTTCGAAAGTGCATGACACCCAAATTATTGTTTCCTTTTCTTTTCAATGTCCAAGTTGTCCTTGTTATTGAATTTGTCATGTCCATCTTTGTTGTCTCTTATTCACATATACAAACACAAGTTGATGTAAAATTTGCCGTCCAAAGTTGAATCTGCCCATGTTAGGTGCACATACACATACGCAATAGGAACGTAAAATTACTTAAGAAATAAGATGACAACTTCATACTTATCAAAAAAAAAAACAAAAAAAGATGACAACTTACTGAAAAAAAAAAAAAAGAGGACAGCTTGATAAATTAAATGCCCTTCACCATAATGCAACAGCCGTCACTGCGTACGGACGGTGGCGTTGTACTTTTCTTTGGCAGCTAATCATCGGCTCATAAAGACATCTAATACAACTCAACAAGACTTATAATTTTCTTTTTATCAACCTCCCTAAGAAACTATATGTCCTTAAAATACCTCGAACCCAGAACTCAATACGACTTCTTTTTTAACTGAATTGAATTAAATAAAATTATGATCTTACTCAATTTCGTAAATTGTGATTTCTCATGGTGGATTTTATTCACAATTACAGTGCAGGATTACGCATTAGTGGGTTAACCCAATTTTATGGTGGTTAGAAATGTGGAATTCACTAATGGAGGCCAAACTAAACAGCAAATTAAACAGGAACTTGTCCCTTTCAGATTGAAACAACCCCATAAACTGAATAAGCAGATATGAAAGAACACAAAGTTGCATTCCGATTCCCCTAAATTTAAGGTTATGGGACTCACCTTTCACAAGAAGTGTTTCGTTATGTTACAGTATTGTATACATGTTATAGACATGCCAGCCTTAATTCTCAAGGCAAGCTATACGTGCTAAATGCTATTCTTGATCGTATTACTTGGAAAACTCTTACCAGAGCCTGATAATGGTTAATCGCCAGCCGATAACTAGCTGTGTTGCTAGCTATGTGAAGAACGTGAACAGATTGGCTCTGTTGAAACTTTGACAGTTCTGAATGAAGAGCATGGATTCTTGCATTCTTGGTGAGCTCTGGAAAAAAACAATGCTCCAGTTTTCAGCTTTGATAAGTCTGCAAATCAAACCTATGAATTACTAAGAACCGCACGCTAAGAACATAATAATGTTCCCTATGCTCCAAACTTAAAATGTTTGAAGCGTCAGTGATATAAGCTTAAGCTTGTGCCAAATATCTGCTCTGAAATGTGTTATGAGAAACATGACCTGCAATCATCGACCAAAAAAGGAACTTAAAATACTTACTAAATAGTAAATTTAATATAATATTTTCAAGTCAATACAGTAGCACGTGATAAATTAAACAACTTCCTTTCACAAGGAGAATTGAACAGGAAGAGAGGACATTTAAGCTACTTATCCTCCCAAGAGGGGATAAGAAGGTATGTAAACACAAGCACAAGTTCAGCTGAATATTCCAAATGCAAAACGTCTATAGTTTATGCCACAATCCCATGTTAAATAATCTTTGTTTTTCCCGTAATTTGTTGTCAACTTTGTTTATGGTGTTCCGAATGGATCATAAAGTCATTTTACTTACCAAAACTTAAGCAGTTCCAGTGATCAACCTTTCCCTTTGATCTAATTTTTTGACCTTTACAATTCCAAGAAGAACTTGGAAGCTGAAGAACGCACAGACAACGGATGCTGCTATAGCAGGAACCTAGAAAAGGTGAAATTTTAACCAAACATTATGTTAATATTGGGACCAAGATGAAAAACGCTGATCTCAAATTACAATGGATAGCTTACTCGAATGGAATTCAGATACAAAATTGTAGCAAGGTTGACTAGACTTCCAGCAGCTACAGCCTGTTTGAGTCAAAAGGGTAGAGTATAATTAATGCAGCCTCCAACATGGATTCTCAAGGAAATCTAATGAGAATTTAAGAAGAAAATAAATATGAGCCAAATGAACTCACACTTCCTACTGTTTTCTGAACAGCTGCAACACGCTGGAATGCCCGTTCAGCTTCTAGAGTTCGGACTCGAAGCTTTAAATCACCTTGCTCCTGTGGTATAACATACAATAGTCAGTAATATATCCAGATGTGCACTATACAGGTACATAACGAATTAAAAAAATGTACCAGTCGTTGGATAGTTTCAGCTAGCTTCTCAACTCTATCAGCCTGTCTAAACAAGTTAGCAAATGCACGGGATTGCCTATCCCACCTCTTTCTGAAATCCTGAAATATTTTTAGAACTAACTATCAGAATATGAATTTATTTCCTGCTCAAAATTTTAGTGTACAGTTGACATTGCTCCAATTTCTCATTCAAGACCCTTATGCAAAAGATAATAGGAAATAATTTATTAAAGTCCTACTTTCAAGAGAACATCAACTCCAGCTTCACGAAACCGCAACAGTTCAAGTGCATATCTACACGGTAAAACAAACAGAAAGCTTTATAAATAATTGTCACCCAAATTTTAAGACTTCAGATGAAATGGTTTGAGCAGAATTACAGCGGACAAATGAAACTCACGGTTTGGCAATTTCTGTGATGTCAAAACGAGGGTCTAGGCCCTTGCCTATACCGTCCAAAACTGCAGAGAGACATCTTATAAAATTTAGTTTGATGCTAATATTTTCATGCTACATCAGAAGATAATGAATCCACCAGACTCTGTCAATGCACCTGAAAATGCTCTGACAACAAATGTGAATGTGGCTGGAAATCTGAAAGGTTGATCTGCGGCAATAGATAATAGATCTTCTCCTGTCAAGAGAGTTCAACAACTATGAGTAAAAAGTATCATATCGTTCTCTACAATTAAAATGAAGGATAACAAGATGTTTCATCCAATCCAAACTAGTACGTACAACAACTTTTAAAGAATTTTAAGTATGCAGTTTACATGCTAAAGAGGTCTAATGCTTTAGCACAAATCTGAGTTTAGCAACCAGTAATTCAAAATGAATATCTATAGATAGACAACTACAAACACATGATTGCAACTAAACAAATTTTGTCTTTATATATTTACACTATTCATAATTCCTTTGAACAAAGACGAGGAATATGAGGAATTGGAGACTGCTCTTGCAAAACTTTACAGTATATCGAGCTAAAATTTAGTTGAGAACATTTCAGTTCTTCATAAAATATATATCAGACTTCAAGAGTTCAGTCAACAATAGTAAGTGCCAAATCTTATTCATGCGTGAAGCTACAGTGAGTTACCTATTGCAGCAAGGCGTTGCTTCTTCTTCTCCATTTTTTCCTCCTTGGTCAATGGCTTCTTGAATCCAAGTTCAGCTTTTGCCATTTCTTTCTCTCTTCTTTGTGCAGCAAGGCGCTCCTCAAAACTGCCACAATTTTATGGTTGTAACATGTGACAAAGAAAATAAAACATCTGTATGTCAGCTCTACCATTTCTGCAAGTTTATCATTTCTAATTTATGGTCAATATTACATCCATTGACAATACTAAATAGGGGAAGAGAACATATGTGTTTTTACTCATCATAGCATTGGTTCTCAGTCCCAGGCGACTGTCAAACATGAAAAGTACATTTAAATTGCCAGCAGTATATTAAAATTGCAAGCAGCCTGATCCCTCTCTTCAGGTCATGATTTTCAATTTGAAATTGATCCAGTTGCTAATCAATGAACTTTAGAGCACTTAGTGATTACTCAAGGTCTGAGAAAGCATTAACAAAATCCAGCTAATGCATTATGCTGAAATCATAATAATAAAGACATCTGACAATTTTATTCACCGAAAGTACCTGTTAAGGAAAAATTGTGCAGTTCTTCTAACAGCTGTTATGTCTCCAGTAGGCACAAGAACACCCATTTTGATCATTGCCTGGAGCACCTGCAGTAGAACATATTTTCAAATTGGCACAATCTCACATCAAAATTAACTAATCAAGCACCTCTAGCTTCATGTACCAATAAAATTAGAAATTTGAACATGATAATAGGGTATCATGGTAAGACATAATCACCTTATCTGGATCTTTTTCATAAACCCCATAGAATACATCCAGCAACCCTTCTCTGATATTTGGACTAATACTGCAATATAGAACAATAAAGCACAATAAATCGCCACACTAAACTTCAAATGCACTTGTTTGGAATATACTAGTAGAAACAGACGTAGACGTAGTACCTCCCCATCATCCCAAAATCATAAAAGATCAACCTTCCACCGTTGACATCATCAACAGCAATATTTCCTGGATGCTGCAAAGGGGAAAGGAAAAATAGTGCCCTCCGGTTAAATATAAACACGTTTCAGGTTCCATTACACAATTCTGGTTTTATTTAAAGTGAGTTAAGTGGAAATTCAAAAAAAATTTCATGCATGTTCAAGGACAATAGGCTTTTAAATATTTGATTCTGGTTTCACCTTCTAGAGAACATAATTCTTTTGAAATCCTATATTCCAAATATTCAAGAAATATACGACCAAAAGGACTGAAAATAGAACTCACAGGGTCAGCATGGAAAAAACCATGAGATAGGATTTGCTCCAAGTAAGATTCAACAGCATATCGGCCCAACCTACAAAATATAAGACCTTGCATTGATCAGAAAACAGTAGCGGTGAAATGTTCATTAAACATGAGTAAAGCAAGTGTTGAAGGCATATATTTGACGGTAACATGCTAATGTGATTTCTGCAGCATTAATATCAGGATATCATCCTAACCTTTTACGATTGACACCCAGCTGATCTAAAGCTTGTGTTTTGTTTATTTTGATCCCTGGCACATACTCCATTGTCAGAACCTGCGTGGAGATCACAAGTAAATAAATGAATGATCAGGACCTTCCAAACAGCATATCTAAGAATAAAAATGAAAATAGTGTTTATCTGTCAACATTCAAAAGTACAAAAGGGCACCTGGGGTGTTGTGTATTCCCAAAAAATAGTTGGGACTTTCACATAATCCATATTTTTGAAATTGGCAGCAAATAGTTCAGCATTAGCAGCTTCCTTGGAGTAATCAATTTCCTGATAATGTCAAATGCCACCAGGTATCACTACCATGAATGAAAAACAAACACAGAACTACATTGAAAAGCACAACATTGATGATAATCTATCCGGTGATACATTTGTCGTTGTCCCTGCGACTGCAAGTTATATAATGATCACAAATGATAATGTTACAATTTCAGACAGTCACATAAAGCACTACAATAGATACTGAAAATTTCATCCTAATCAGGTGCACCAAATTGGAAATGTCTAAAGTTCAACACCCTAGTCTTCAAGGTAGATATCATTTCAGACCCTATTAGGCTCCTAGGCATTTAACTGCTTGCCACTGGAGATTTATGATGATACACACCAACCCTCAACAAAATGGATCTAAACCAAAGTGATGCTGCTGAATCTGGGTACACTTCAAAGGACTAGCAGCAGTTTTTATCATTATCAATGATGATGCTATAGCCAACCATGTAAGCCACTATTAAATGCTGTTCACCCGTTCAATATGTAGATCTCAGTCATATGGTGAAAACATAGGCCCTAAAGCTCTCACTTCTCTTATTTATTACACAATACCCACTCATCAGGGCATATGTGAGAGACAATTGGACATGTTCTTCAAGCTTTAGAAAGAATCATAAATAAAGTTCATAGCAGCTTTAAAGTTTGTAACCGACAGATAAAAGTGTGGGACATTAGTGGGAATGTATTATCCATGCAGCACAGCTTTGATCTAAGCTACTGGAAAGCAAGAAAATAAGCTCCTAGAATATTAATTAGCAGTACCAGTTCATGAGGCAATATAGGAGAGTGTCATTACCTGATATAAAACACTTGCACATTCATCATAAATTGCAACCCAGTCCCTCTTTGCACCATCTGACTTGGGGTCAATCTTTTGCAGATATTCAGCTATGACCTGGGAATAATTGAGAAAGCGATCAAAATCAGAACTTTTAATCCCTCAGCATCAGTAGAATAAGCAAAGAGTTATTGCATTATTACAAACCCTCAAATTTTTTAAATCAATATCGAAAAGCTCTTTGAGAGCAGGCCTTTGTACTTTAACCACA
>CAODLS012094092.1:0-10184 GCA_948243855.1 Flueggea neowawraea
AAATAAAAATTCAAATTTTTACCTAAATTTATTTATAATAATTATCCAAAAATAATTATTCTAAAAATAATTATCCACCAATAATTATTCAAAATAATTACTCCAAATATAATTATCCAAAAATACTTATAAAAATTATTCGGGGGTATTACAAAAAAAGACCAACGATAATAGTTCAAAAATTAACAATGAACCATATTTAGTTCAAAGACTTAAAGTTAATTTTGTTAATGGTGTAGGGTCTCCTTATATATATATATTAAGTATATCAACACATTATAAATTACACAAAACTTTCCTCTTGTTTTTATGAGTTCACATTTTGTCTCTCGCTCAATGGTGGTCAGATATCTTTAATGTGTCATTATGTTCTCAAACCTAGCAATCTCCTCACAATATTGACACAATATACAGAATGCTAACAAACCATTTTCTACCACATAGATTACGCTTCCCTATTTTTCAATGTATTCTTTCCTATCCTTCCTAATTTTGCCACAGGCCACCCTAGTATTGTTATTCCCTCTTACACCAAATCCCATCCTCCTTGTGTCATTCACAACAAAGAAATGGGATATAGCATCAAATAAGACTCGTTGCTAACTACATAATTTCGTCGCTAATTAGAGACAGCGATGAAAATGTCGTTGTTGGCAAAGCCTCGTTAATTTCATTTAGCGTGAAAATTTGTTACTCAATTTGTGTGCACATTTTAACAGACTATCATATATGTCGCGACCCATTTTCGGACCATGACCGGCGTACGAGATGATCCGTCTATGAGAGCCCGATCCATCTTACATAAGCCTCGGAGATTAGACATACTACCCAATATTTTCGATTTAAACAGTTATCAAACCATTTATAAGTATAAAACATTTTATACTGAAATCATATATATATATATATGATAAGTTATACAAAATGAAACCATAACATCAGATAAGTAAGCAAATATAACAGAAATGAGTATAAGTCCAAAAGTCAAAATATGACCTAGTAACCCAATATGATCCTGGTGTAGAGCTCTAAACAAAAAAAAAAAAGTAGCCCGAACCAAAGGGCACTCACAATCAACTAGAATGCCTATCTAGGATCAAGATGCCGGACGGTTGCCGAATGCAAAAAGGGAACATGAGATAAGATAAGCAAAACATAGACAAGAAACAGAGAAAATGGTTAAGAATCTCTAGTGAGGAAATAGCACTCCAGAGCGGCTCCAAGCCTAAAAAAACCGTTTGACAACGTTTCAAAACTATTTCGCATGCAAATTTAAGTGTATATACATATACACGCTAACACCGAATATTAGTTCAGAAATTCATTTTCAAAAACGTTCGCAACCAAAACAAACAGCAGACAGATACATACATACTGAAAATACATTTCGTAAACGTATATCGAAAATGAATATTTATCAACCTCAAATCACTTCCAAAACTCACAAAACTTCTTAAACCACCCAAATAGCATCTCAAACACAAAATTAACCCTCCAAACATTAAAAATTTAAATTCAAAATTTAACAGAAAATTTACCAAAATAATTAATCGAAGAAAATAACGAGGTGTTACAATATATATGACACTTCTCTATTTTCCTAAAACTTTCATGTCTATCCTTCTTAATTTCAACACAAGCCACCCTCATATTATCACTCTTCCACCAAATTTAATCCTTCTTGTGCCATTCACCAAAAAGTTCAGCATTGAATAAGACTTGCAGCTAACCATAAAATTTTGACATTATTAGAGTTGGCGGTGAAAATTTTGCCATTGCGAAGGGCTGGCCAATCTCACCCGGCTCGGAAATTTATTGCAGAAATTTGCATGAAAGGTTTTTTCGATGCAAAATAGTGAGGAAAGCTTCCACACTAAATTGTCCAAGAAAATTCAATAAATTTAGTGAGGGAAAGGTCATGTTATTGCCAAATCTTGTCCATTGGTAGCTAAATTTAGCATCATATTTGACATCAAATAATGTTGTCTATTGCATTTGATTAACATGAAAAGTTGACTTTGGTAGCTAATTTACTCCAGCATAAAAGACTTTGTCCTATTATGTACGCTTATCATTCTTTCTCTAAATCACAATAGATATTCAACTAAATCAAAAACAAAAAAAGAAAACTTGTTACCACTTTTAAACATTCCAAAAATACATCACATCACCATCATTAAACACACGTAGATTCAACTACAAAAGTTATAACAGGTGCAAAATTGACATTCAAATACAATTTAATCTACCACATTAGTCACTACCATATCAACATCATATCAGTTCCAGCATCAACATTTAGAGAGAAAAATTGACAACTTTTATATATGAGACACAAATATTATGAATTTAAAAATATATGTTTTTTTATGTAAAAATAAATATTGTGTTAGAAACAAAAATTTAACCAAACTTCATTGTGTAAATGAAGGGTCAAATTAAAATTGAATCTTAATCCTTTTATTTATAATAGGCAAAAAAGATGAATTAAAATTTTTCTTTGATAATTGAGGTCCACTAAAAACCCGACTACTAAAACAGTTATAAGAGAGATTTTCACTACTTAAGGCTATGACATTGTAAAAATAGTATATTATTAAAGGTAATAGAATTAGGAATGGTAGTATGCGTTTTAGTAATGGAATTAGGAATAATAGTATGCGTTTTAGTAATGGAATTAGGAGTAGGTGTATGCATTTCAATATTTGTTATTGGAATATAATTAGGATTTGTTGCGGCAAAATTCAACTTGTATTTAGACATTGTAAAAATAGTATATTATTAAAGGTATTTGAGACTTTTTCTTTTTTTTTTTTGTTTTCTAAATCTATACTTTTATATATAGATATATAGTAATAGAATTAGGAGTACGCCTTTTAGTAATAGAATTAGGAATAAAATTAGGAATAGGTGTATGCATTTTAGTATTTGTTATTGGAATATAATTAGGATTTGTTGCGGCAAAATTTAACTTGTATTTAGACATTGTAAAAATAGTATATTATTAAGGGTATTTGAGACTTTTTCTTTTTTAGTTTTCTACATCTATACTTTTATATATAGGTATAGATTTATTTTTTTACAATTATAAATACACACTTAATTGTTTTTTAATAATTATAGATATACTGATTTTTTAAAATAATTTTCAATTATCTCAACAAAAAATCTAAACTTTATCCATTTTGAAAAAAATCTAACAAATTGTAATTATCTTAAAAATTTAAATTTCGTTTTAAAAACAAACTTTATCTATTTCAGAAAATATCTAACAATTTTTAATTATCTTTAAAAAATTTAATTTTTTTTTAAAAACATCTAACAATTTGTAATTATCTTACAATTTAAATATAATTATCTTAAACAATTTGTAATGCCTTGTTTTTCATGCAAATAATTTGATCATCTTAAACTACTAGCCAAACAATTTGTTTTCCCAATTAACTTTTATCTTAGACCATATGTATTGCGTATTTTATTTTAAAGATAATGTAATTATTGATATCATTATGGGTTAATGATGATATCATCAATTTCACAATTAGTTTGTTGTTATAGACTAATCTTTTCAAATATATACTTCACCATATGTAAATAAACTTCAAATATTCTATTAACTAGCTTACAGTTATGGTAAAATCAAACATATTATTTTACAACATGAGTTTAAGTACTTGTTTGTGTTTTGATTTTATTTATGTTAATCGATGAGTATAATAATCTTGCAACTATTTTCTTTCATACTCAGATTTATAAGATTTGAAAATTTTTTCTATTTACTTTTAGAAGAGATCACTAATATGTTTCAACCAAAAATATATGAGTTTGGCAACTGGAAGAAGAACGAAGGTTGTTGAGTATAACATTCACTCAATTATATGTTTATTGTGTGATGATCATCATTAGTTTGGGTGGAGTTTAGTGCCGTTGAATTAGGTAAAATGAAATTATAATTCTATTAAATTTACACTTGTTTTGTAGAATAATATATAATTTTTAAATCATATAAAAATAAAAATGATAATATTAAAAAGACAATAAAGTAAACACCATTTAGTTTTACATGTTGACTAATTTGTGTTACTCTTTGAAAAGTGTTAAATATAATAATTATGTAGTTAATTGACACACTATTAAGATCTTCTTATATAGAGTTTTATTGAATAACTAATTAGTTTGAACTTTGATGTATATCAAAAATTTTATTTTATGGATATTATAATTGTATGGAATTTTTATATAAAATTTATGTGTTTATCACAATTAAAAAAATAATATCTTAAATATAATTATTTAATAATTTAATAAAAATATATATCACGACATATTAGACTTAAAATTTTCTCATCAAGACTTAATTCATTTTAATAAAAAGGTGAAATTCATTTAAAATTTGCTCATTTTGATTAATCTTAATATTATTTGATTAATTGAAAAATAAAAATTGACGTAGCGAAGGCTTGAAACGGAGACGTTCAGTGTATTAAACTGACTTAATAACAAGCTGCACCAGGACCCCTTTTGGATTCCATTTACAAAATTTGTTTTATTATTCGGAACAACATTCGCAGTCCTTTTATCGCGTTTCCTCTGCGTCTACTCTCTCTCCACTTCTTCTCCTTGAGGGAACCCTAGCCTCCTCCTCCTCTTTTTATCCGACTCTGATCGAATTCACTCTCCCCCCCACCTCCCAAAGCATTCTCTCTCGCTCCCTCTCTCTCCCTCGCTCTCTCAAATAAAAACAAAAGAAAAAACATGTCGAACGCTTTGGACATGTCACTCGAGGACATCATCAAGAAAAACAAAAAGTCCGGATCCGGATCCTCCCGGGGCCGTGGACGCGGTTCAGGACCTGGACCTACTCGCCGCTTCCAAAATCGGGCCGCTAATCGTTTCGGACCTTACACCGCCCTTAAGGTCCTCTTCAAACCTCCTAGGGTTTCGATTCAATTCTCAATTCCGATGTGTTCTGTTATTCAATTTTTTTTGTTTGCTATTTTCAGGCGCTGGAGACGACATGGCAGCACGACATGTTTACGGATCAGGGAGGCATGGGGTTGGCTAGGCAGGCAGGTCGGGCCTCCGCCATAGAGACCGGAACCAAGCTCTACATCTCTAATCTAGACTATGGTGTCTCTAATGAGGACATCAAGGTAATTCTTTTTGTAGATCTAGGTTAACTCTGTTGTGCTGAAAGTATAGTTTGTTAATTAATTTTTTATTAGCAAGGTCTTTAGCAGAGAGTGTGCGGTAGCTCTTATAAATTGTATTCGTAATTTAATTTTCCTTTTTTTTGCAATGTAAGAATTATTATCCTTTTGAAGATTTCGGGAGTTTATCTTATCTTATGTGATTTTTGTTTTGTGAAGTGAAATTTAGCAGATTTTTGTGTGCCCTTTATGTTTGTTCATGCAATTGTTCTTGCCGGAGAATTTTGAAATTAGGAATTTAGTTTGGTGACGTTCAAACCCTGGGTTGGATTGTTTGCAGGAATTGTTTTCTGAAGTTGGCGATCTGAAGCGGTACTCAATCCATTACGATAGGAGCGGGAGATCGAAGGTATCAAATCAAGTTTGGCACTAAACTACGTCCTTCTGATGATGCATTCTTTTTGTGCTGCTGTAGTTTAGCAAACCTCTTTTTCTTAGGGAACAGCAGAAGTTGTCTTCTCGCGTCGAACAGATGCTTCGGCTGCTATGAAGAGATACAACAACGTTCAGCTTGATGGGAAACCAATGAAGATAGAGATTGTGGGAACTAATATTGCCACTCCTGCTGCACCCCCTACCACGAATGGGACTTTTGGAAATTCAAATGGAGTCCCCAGAAGGTTTGTATCATTTCTTTTTGGCCTGTGCTTCATTCTAAATCTGATATATGTGTAGCATATCCAGTTATCTGCATTTGCTTGATTTAGTACCTGCCACCTGGATCATGGTGAACTGCTGATGATTGTGACTTGATGTCTGTAAAATGATGTAACTGAAAGCAAGCATCATAGGTGCATAAAATTGCCTGTATAAACTCAGATTAATTGCTGATGATTAATTGATTGGTTTTAGGGATATCTTAATTGTGTCGAGTGCATTGTCAAGTCAAATGGTTTCATTAGAGGGACGAAGGGAGCTCATTCGTGTGTTCTAGAAGGGGGAAAAAAAAAGAAAGAGCTAATAAACATTAGACATTAGACAAACTTTTGACAACTGTGGGTGCAAGCCAGGGATGGAGGGAGGGAGGAAAGAAAAAATAGAAAGAGCTAAGAGACGGTAGACATTAGACAAGTCTTCAACAACTGTGGGCACTAGCCTGGGAGGGAGGGAGCTCTTCCTTTAGTAATGAGATCAAATAGTGGAGATTGTATCATAGAAAGGGGAAAAAGAAAAGAGCTAAGAAACAGTTGACATTGGACAAGCCTTTGACAACTGTGGGCATGCACCTTATGTAAAATCGTGCTTTTTAGGTTTTTTTTCCCTCGGTTTCTAATTTCTAAAGTTTATTCTTGTTTTATATCTTTCTTTCTTGATCTAGTGCTATTTAGGATATTATTATTATTTAATAGGCTGCATGAGCCCTGTATCTCAATGTGCTTTGCATCTTTAGCTATGCTCTTGAAGCTGAGTTTGTTTTATTTCCTGAGTGTAGGGATATTTCAGTATTATTACTTTTGTCTGTTTTTTTCTCTAATGCTCATGCATGATTTCTGGATTTGGTTTTGGTACCATCTTCTGCGGATTAAAGACGATTTTCTGTGCATGATATTTAAAATTCCTATTTCATTCGAACATGTTCAGTTTATATGATAGTTCTTGCTTTTTTTGGTGTGCATCTGTGGTCTTTTGGTGTGATTTGCATAGATGAACTTGCGTCATATCTATATACAGAATTATTTTTAGTTAATAATTTTTATAAGTTACAACTATCAAGCATTTAATTTACTACATCGTGCGCATTGACTTGGCTACTTTTGCTTATTTTTGTTTTGTCCCTCAGTGCTCTTATATGAATTCCTTGCTATGGATGATGATAATACTTGTTCTATTTAATGTTTAGGATTTTGTTCACTGCACTTCCTTTTGTAGCTTTCCTGACTGGTTTGCTCTTTTGTTTTATCATGTAGTGGACAAGGTAGGGGAGGCGCAATGGGAAGACCACGTGGGGGTGGACGTGGATTTGGAAGAGGTAGCCGTGGACGTGGAAGGGGTCGTGGTGAAAAGGTTTCTGCAGAGGATCTTGATGCTGATTTGGAGAAATATCATTCTCAAGTAATGGAAACAAATTGAAGACATTCCTAATTTGTGCTGGAGTCCCTTGAATCTTTCTTCTACTACCTTTTTTGCTTGGTGATGCTACAACCCAACTATCTTTTGTATCTCTAGTCTCTACCATATCTTACTCTTTAGAGATGTGAGAACGCTCATGGAGAAAACCATTAGAAGCTTTGTAATGTGTTGGGCATTTCTGTCAGATTGTTCTTTCAGTTAGCCTTTGGATAAATGGATTAATGGTCAGCCGTTAGTTTTTCAAGTTTGCTGTTGGTTTGATTACCATTTGAAATCTCCCTGTTCTACTTGCAAGCTGGGATGGGAAGTGGAACTATTTTTCACCTCTAATAATCTGTGAGAGAGAATTGCCGATCCACAAGGGAACAAGGAATAAGCCTTTTTTGGAAATTTGGACGATGTCCAGTGCCTTGCTGCATCATTGCAAAACATGGGAGAATTCAATTGAGGTAAAGAGTTCTTAAATCAACTTTATGTTTTTATCCGCTAGGGCTTTCCATTGATTGAATTTAATTGTAGATTCCTAGAAATGTAAGTTACATTTGTTTGTTTTGTATTCTTTCCAGGGAGGGAAGTATTAGTTCCCCTCAACCGTCTTTATATGGCTTTTGAAGTAGCATTATATAGTGAATAGACCAGGAATCTCCAGCATCAGTCAATTTGATGAATTTCAAAAAAACGGTGGAGATCAAACCTGGAATATGTTTCCAAATAGAATTACTAGGTCGGTCTGTCTCAAATGATGCAGAGACAAGGGATTTGGCACCTGCATCTTCTTTTATCTATATGCAAGGATTTCTTATTCAGAACCTACTTGTATAGCACTTTGAGGTAGATTCAGTTGAACAGTTATGCTGTCCAACTACTAATGATCTTAGTGCTGCCAGCGACGCTATATGCATTCTTTGGTATTGGTGCTTGGATCTGTCGTATCTGCACTGCCGCTGTACAGGAAGGTATACATACCAAATCGCGTCGTCGTTGATAAAAGGCTCTCGTCTGGGTGGTTTTGTCTCTTCTATGCCATTATGGAAATTATGTCACAGGCTTAAGCTTTATATTTGGTTCTATGATTGCTTCATCAAATACCATCTAAATTTTCAGATTCTGTGGGAGCAATTGCCGAGATGAACATGTGGACTGTTACTCTCATCGTTGCTGTGGATTGTCATTCAAGCACCTTCAAACGGATAAATGTGTTTTTGGTCCTCGGTGAAAGAAATAAAAATGCAATGAATTGTGTGTTTTTTTTTTGATGGTGGCATTGGAATGCTGCAATTTCTTAGTTTTGGCGTTTTATACATATTAGATCACCGACCTATGTTTCACTTTGTTACGTACAATTTATTTTTTTATTGGGTAACCCAGTTGAATTTATTTGAGCGTCCATGCTACCATTCTCCATGAACCTCTTTAGATAGCCGATTTAAAATAGGTGTTCCACAACTTTTTCTCTCTCCAGAAAATCATAGCTATGTTCAGATTTGAAGGTCATGTCAGTTCTAGAAGCCTTTAATACCTAAACCATCGCTGAGGAAAATTAAAGCTCAACAGCGAGCTCATACAAAGAACATTTGGCGGTACCTACACCAAAATTTTCTATAATTTCGTAAGTTCCGAAAGGGCATCATAGCAAATAGATTTTGCTCAACCTTTACTTGCATAGGAAGTGGCAAACAACATCCACCAAGACCTGGTGCAGAGGTAGGCCGCCCTCGGAAGCCTGAAATATAATGAGACCGACTATAGGCGATATAACAAAAACAATTATACAAAGCCAGATAGACCCACAACAATAAACTTCTTTCTTTTGTTCCCACTCGCAACTTCTACATGTGATGGAAAATGAAATGCGAGATTCAGTCTCTCTTACGGCTCTTTAGTTTATCCCAACTGGAGAACAACAGCCTCAAGAAGGAATAGAAAATAGCCTTTATGCAAGACACCACAAAATTCCAACACGATGACGGCCAGTACCATGGATACAGCAATCTGAAAAACATGCTGATAAAATGCCGAGGATATCTTCCAACCTGTTTCAAAGCATCAATGTTATCGTCACATCTTTATGAATTAGCATAATGTTATCATCACATTGCGCCCTACACTGTTACACTCAAATTATGTCTTAAAATTACTCATTTACCCACATTATGAAAGCCTGTCGGTTGGTTATCTAAATGTTCTTAACATTATCCAATTGGTTATTGTCACACATAAACTAATCTACTGAAAATACTTGAATATTAATACCTACACTCCATAACATTCTACACCAACTAATTGGCTATCAATTACGAAATATATAATAGATTCTCCATATTCTGAGCTTTCTAATCAACTGAGTAAAGTTTAAAACGGAAGAGATGGTGCTTACAGGGAAAAGAAAATCTAAAGCATCCCAGGCTGCATGACGAACAGCTCTCGTGGGATACATTGGACCACCAGGAGAAGTAAAGCTGTACAAACAAGCCTTCAATCTTGTACTTGTCGTCATTCTCAGCTCCATGCCTGTAGAAATTAATGGTTATTGTGTCATGAAAAAGAACCAGCAAACCATGTTTTCAGCCAGAATATATCGCAACTTGGAAGCAGTTTAATTAGACTACCTTGGAGAACTTTCATCTGTGAAAGGTAATGTAAGAGAACTGGTTCCACCTTCAGTTTTTGAAGCTGACCAAAAAATTTCAACATTAGAATATTACAACACACTGCAGATGCTTCACAAATAAAAAGAAACAAACTAAATAGATTCTCTGTGCGCTGCAACATTGAACATACCTGGTCTGCAAGCTCAATAACAAAGAAATCTGCCGGACCACCAACCAAAAAAGCATTTGGAAAGACGGGAAATTGCTTTAGGAAGCTTTCAAGCTTGTCCACTGCATTGAGTATGTAATATTT
>CAODLS012094689.1:0-11064 GCA_948243855.1 Flueggea neowawraea
ATAAAAAGAACTCAATCAACCCACTAATGGATTTGCAGCCATCTTCAAAACCCAAACCATTTCACAAAAATAAACTAAGCCAACTTAGTATGAATCAACCCAATCGGTTAAACTAGTGGATCAACCCGATAAACCAAACCAGTGAATAACCCAACCGAAAGTCACCCCTCTTTTTTTTTCAGATTTTTCTTTTTCAATTTCCAACAATTTTTCAATTAATAAATCACTTTCAAATCACTCATAACCTTCATTAATCACCCAATTAATATCAAAAATATAAAATTAACTCTTTAATCACCAAAAATAAAAATTCAAAATTTTACCCAAATTTATTTAAAATAATTTTCCAAAAATAATTATCCACCAATAATTATTCAAAATAATTAATCCAAATATAATTATCCAAAAATACTTATAAAAATTATTCAATATCCAAAAATACTTATAAAAATTATTCGGGGTATTACATTTGGTTTCTGCATTTGCATTTGCAAATGACATATTCTCTATCGCCAAAATTAATGTGCCTAACCCTTTGGTAGTTAAATTATGTTTCAGCTCTGTTTGATATCCGATGTGGTCAGTCATCCACCGATGTCATTCATTTGTTCACTCTGCTATGTGACATTTGTCTTGGTCTGAGATTTGGATTATTGGCTCGACGTCCAGATAAGTGAAATAAGAGCTTCAGATAAATAGGTTATGTCTTCTAAATTATATGTTTTTGCTATGTCTGATCTATTTTTGGAAATTGAAATAATTAATGGTTGGCTTATTAATAATCCGGCTTATGTGATTATTAAATTTTGGCTTTCGTTTCTGACAAATAATAGTTATATGGTATATAAATATTTTATGCAAATCAACTCAGTTTCTGATAATGAATATTTATATAAGGTATATAAATATTTTTTTGCAAAACGATTTATACTTTGCATATGCGTTTGAAATATATAAGATATATATTTAAATACTTCGATATGGGGCATCTGCGCTACGTAGGGTAAACGTAGCCTTTGGTATACCAATGCGCATTCGAGACTCAGTTGCCAAGGTTTTTGGTAGGCATTGTGTCCATCCAGACGCCTGACTCAGTTTCAGTGAGATGGCGGAGTCCATCCTTGTGATATATTTAGCTGTTAGTTTCAGGCCCTAATATTTGTTTTCGATACGATATATAATATTTATTTGCAGTATGTTTTTGCTTGTCTATTTTGGGTGCGAACGATTTCAAAATGAATTTCAGAATTATTATTACTCTGTATTAGTGTGTATACGTATATATGCTTATATTTGCATGCGGTATTTTTGAACTGTTTTCAAAATGGTTTTTGTGAGGTCTGAAGTCGATCTGGAATGTTATTTCTTCACTAGGGATTCTTACCCCTTTATTTTTGTCTCTAGTCTATTTTCTCGTATCTGATTTCACATCATATTTTGGCATTCGAAAATTGTCTGGCATCTTGCACCTAGTGAGGCATTACATTTGATAGTGAGTGCCATCTCGTTTCGGGCTCATTTTATTTTTTATTAGAGCTCTGCACCGGATTGATGTTGGGTTATTGGGTCTTATTTTGACTTTTGGATTTATACTTGGTTTTGTTATATTTTTCGTATTAACTGATATTACGATTTATTTGTATAACTTATATTTCGTATATTTATATGTTTTCAGTATCAAACGTTTTATAATTGATAAATAGCTTAATAACGGTTTTATTAAATAAGTTGGGTAGTATGTCTGGTCTCTGATGCTTGTGCGAGATGGGTCAGGCTTCCACAAACGGTTCTCCTCGTTCGTCGATCGTGACCCAACTTTGGGTTGTGACAAGCTCGACGTCCAGGTAAGTGCGATGACAGCTTCAAACACATAGGTTGTATCTTCTGAACCATGTGCGCTTTTTTATATGTCTGACCTCTGTATGTAATCTAGAATTAATAACGATCTGGAAATAATAAAATCTTAACAACATGAAATCTCTGCTACGGAAAATCTATTTTGGAAATCATTTTTTTTTCTGAAATAAGTATATTTCTGTACTAAGTATTTGGTTTCTGATATTTATTATGTATTCTGTAATAAGGTTTTCCGATTATATATATATATATATATATTCTGGAAAATAATTATATGATTTGCATGCCTGTTTGGTTTGAAATATATTTATATATTTTTGATATGGAACACCTAACTGCAGGGTACATAGCCTTTGGTATATCAATGCTCTATCAATGCCCAGTTACTAGGGTTTGTGGTAACCGTGTGTACTGCGCAAACAGACATTATTTCTATCTGGTGGCTGACTCTACACTATTTATTCTCTCTGTTCTGTTACCAATATATGATTCTGCTACATATATTTTTGGTACAAATAATGATGTTTGACTGTATGTTGTCTGCTCTGGATGTAAAAGATTTGGCAAATGTTTTCAGAAAAATATTATATATCTTTAGAGTCTGAGTGACTCCATTTGATTAATTCTAGTTTTTTCGGGTTTTAAATTTTATTACAACAATTATTTTAAAAAATAAAATATTAAATATTTTATTTGAATTATTTATTTAATCTGTGTGACTGTCTGTTGTTTGTTTGGTTTGCAAAGGATTTTGAAATGAATTTCTATACTACTATCTGTATACTTATATGTGGTATTTTTATAAAATTGTTTTCAAAATGGTTTATGTGATATCCTAGAGGCGATCTGGAGTGTCGTTTCCTCACTGAGTGTACTCACCCCATTCACTTTAATATTTTTTTCAGGTGATATTATTGGTAGCAACCATTTGACATTCCACTTTCAGTGAGGCTATCATTTTGGTGGTGAGAGCTCTTTTGTTTAAGCCCCAATTGTCTTTTGTATTAGTTGCTCCATACCGGATTATCTGTGGGTTATGGATCAGTATTTTTTGTTCGTGACAGTTTGGGTGAGTATGGTTGTGTTTGGGAGTGAAATGAGTGAAGAAAAGTTGGGTTGAAGGTATTTAAAACAACCAAAACCAAAACTCGCCGTTTTGGCACAAAGTGTGGCAGATTTGGCACAGCTTTGTGTCATTGGGCATGGCCATGTCCAAAAAGGTCAAAATCGAACTATTTTTTCCTCTTCTTTTCCCCACTCACACACAAGCCGACATGAACGTAGAACCTTAAATCACTCCAAAATATTCATCATACAACGTCCAAATCAAGACTCCAATGATTCGAACATGCAAATCACAATCATCACAATCAAAAACCAAATCGAATTTAAGCGAGGTTTTACAGGGTTGAGTCTACAACAGGGGTATCTAGAAACCCTATCTATAGCCCCATGAAGAAGATTTGAAATGATTTGTAAAGTTATGTTTGCAGTCTCAAAAATTCATAAATTAAAATATCAGTCTCTAAATTAATCTTTTCTATTTAATTATTTCAAAAAAAATTATATAATGAAGTTGAATGCATCCAAATTAAATAAACTAAAAATCAGTTAAAAATTATTTTGTATATGTTTTACACTCATATGTAAGCTTGTGTACACTTTATAAAAAAAATTCAAGAAGTACAATGTACTCAAATTATTTCACTGAATCAATCTAAAAATTATTTTTGTACATATTTTGTACTCATATGTAACCCTATGTACACTTTATAAAATATTTTCAATAATAGGTACAATGTACTCAAGTTATTTCACTAAATCCAACTAAAAATTATTTGTTACATATTTTGTAATCATTTTGTACCATCTTGTAACATCTTTATAATATCTAAGGTTGCAAATGTTTTGTAGACGTTCTAAACTAATTTTGAGTTCAAATAACAAAAAATATATTTTTTTTGGCTTGTATGCATTTTGTACTGGTTCTGTAAGCATTTGTTGGTGTTGTACTTATTTTGTGTCTATTTTGTACTCATAATTTTACCAAATAACAAAAAAATATTGAAAATGTTTTTTTTTAATTTTGTTGTCTTCTACATGTTCTGTAAGCATTTGTTGGTGTTGTATTCATTTTGTATCTATTTTGCACTCATCATACGTGGTCAAAATTTTGGCATGTGGTCAAAGTATAGTTAAACTTTCTAGCGGGTGATCAAAGTCTATCAACTTACTTCTGCGTGGTCAAAAAGTAGTCAAATTAAGGTATTCGTGAAAAACAAAAATCAGCGTATTTTCATTTTTGAAATTGTTTCAAATGTTGTTCCATTTGTATATTTTGGCATTTTTGTTGTATTTTTGTATAATTCTCCCTAAAAATTTACATAAATTTATATGGTCTACGTAAAACCCTAGAAAGAGTTCTAAATAAAATAAACTAAATATATAAAAATAAATATTTTTCCTAAATAAGAACACAAATCAAAATAGCAGTTTGGAGATTGACTTCGGTAGGTTGTAAAATAACACTTACGGCCCGAGTGGGATATCAATTATTTGATCGAAACCCAAACATGGCACATGTTGTTGTGATAAATTTGATACAACTCTTAAAATTTAAGGATTTTCCGACATTTTTTTAAAGTACAGGCTAAATTTAATAAAAATTTCAAAGTTCAACTTATTTTATTCTATTTGCTTTAATTATAATATCCAACTCAAAGTTCACTTGATTGGAATTTTTCTTAATAAAACCATCAACAACAGTAGCCACTTCCATAAGCAATTCTAGCAGAATTTGATATAAAATCCAATATGATTAACAAACTTGAAATTCGCAGTCAGTGAACCTGAAATCCAATCTCAAGTGCAATCTCAATTTCGTGCAAATAACAAACCGTAATTTAAATGAGAAGACTTCCTCTGGCACCAGCTATAGTGCTTTTAGTGTTGTGTATTTTATATACCTTTTATGGTCAAAATCTGTTTAAATTTAAATTTGATCTAACGGTTAAATTTGTGCCAACACATTAAAAAGTTAATAACAAAGTAAAAAAGTGCATAACTCCAAAAACACCTTAGTCATTTCCGAATTCCTCATCACTCCACCATCTCTTCCCAATTCATTGTGGGGTTTGACATGAAGCTTTATTATTTAATTTTCTTGTTATTTGTCATTTTTAATATGTTAGGTTAAACTCATAGTTAGGATTAAAAGATGTAGTCACTTTGATGAATATTTACTATAGATTAACTGAGTTTTGTGATTTGAATTAAAATACTTATTTGTTTTGAAATTATTCAATGTTTGGTATTTATTGCCTATACATTTTAATGCTTGGCCACCTTAATTGCATGGATGAGAGATATGTGTGATGGATTGGGAGATGAAGCACATATTAAGCTTGAGAAAAACAATAAATGAGTGTATATTAAGTTAGAGATAACTTATTGCTCAAAAAATATTTGATGAAATGTCCTTTAAAGCATAATAAGTCTAATTTTATTGAGAATTAGTTCAGTAGCATTATGCACTATCTAAATTGCTTGAAAGAGAATTTAGATGAATGCAGTAGATTCACATTTCCTTTATAAACCATGGTAAATAGGAGTCATAGGGGTGAAGATCTTGGTGTTCTAAAACTTTCATAACGTTGGTGTCCTTGTTTTGCTCTTCTTAGTTATTTTACTAGTTTTCGTTCATTTGCTATATTAGTTTTTAACTTAATTAAGACAATCATGAAAGAAAATTTCTTAGGCACCACTCACATTTAAATAATTTGTGCCTATGGGTTCGACACCCCGGAATACTGAGTTTTTTAAGACTATATTGGCAATCGCGTGCTTGTAATTAAAGTCAATCAGTCTTTATACTTGTAGTGGTAGCTACGGCAGGTCATTCGTCATATGACGATGTCTCTCTAAGAATGTGTGTCCGGCCACTCCTCCGGTGGTTGTCACCTTAATAATATTACACTTATTAATTACTGATTAAAAATGCATATTAAAACTTGAAACCAATTTTCCTACCACCCAGAGATTGAAATTCTGGGTATCACCAAAATCCACCTCTACTTCCCACTTCCTCTTAACAAAATTGTGCTTTTCTTGTTTATTCTCCCAATCGGCGCACTCACGTCTCTCGGTTTTCTTTCAATTTTTCCTTCTCTCAATTTCTTTTGTTTCTAATCTATCTCTCTCGGTCCAGTTTGCTCTCCAACTCCCTTTCCATTTCTTAACCCTCACCTGCTTTGCTTTCAAACTTCTGTATATAAGCAGGTCGGTTGCCGAATAATTGTGTTAAGCTCCAAATTTGTATAAAATCATTCACACCAAAGAGCTGCCTTGTGTAGCAGGTGGTGGCTTCTTTCTTTTCTTTTCTTTTCTTTCTTTCTTTTTCTGTTTTTGATACAGATAAGGGCATCACATCACATCATATTGTATCTTAATAAAGAAGTTTGAAGGAGTTATCCACCTGTTGGAAATTATTATCCTGAGTTTCACTAGAAAAAAAAAACTATTTAATCAAACTTTGCACCAAATTAGCATTTCAGGTACTTCAACAATGTTGAGGCATGGTTGCAAGTATATGTGTCGTTTTAGAATTGCTGGGAAGGAAGTAGAACCTTAGTTCAAGTGTGGAGGAAAAGCAAAAATGTGTGTACAGCAACAAAACAGAATAGAATCAGATATATCGAGGACCCCATGAATTGATGAGTTAAGACGTTAGGAAAAGATACATTGCAGTGAGTGAGAATGGAGAGAGTGGACATTTAAGGGCAAAGTAACATGACAACAATCTCAGGTATTCCGAGAATAAACTCCTGGTTTTTGAACCTCTCCACCTTGTGCGGCTTAACTTTGTTCTTTAGTATATCTTTTTACCCTAGTGTTTAATAGAAAAAAAGTGCAAAAGTGCATTTCACTTTTCAAAAGTTCCACCTTCTCCTGCTGTGCTGTTCACTTCTTTTTTGGTTTTTGACAACAATTTGTCGAAGAAATGCGCCCAAGGAAGGTGAGCTGTAACTTAGGCGGCTGAACTTTGTTTTCTACGAGGACGATTTTTGAGTAAGTGAAAAAAGCACAGATAGCTTTATGCTTTGACGTAGTTTATTCTGCCCAAGACCATCTCTTGCAAGCCAATCAGCACAAAAATTAGCATTCGCGATGTAGTTTTTTATTTATAAATTATTGGTTGTAGTAAAGCATCTATTTTGTTAATAGTCCAGGAATATCTTACCTAATAGACTTTTTTTTATTATGTAAGTATCTTACCTAATTGACTTCACATATGTCTTTTATCAGTATCCAACTTTTGGAATCTCTTATTTGCGGTGGATGTAGGCACTGAACCTGGGACAATACTCAAAGCATCTCTTGTTCAAAGTGCTTGCCAAGAGGATTAAAAGCGCTCATACTTGTAATATTTAACGAATGACGTTGGAGAAACGGATACTTGAAGCTGTAGGTGTACAAGGGGCGAAATTGGAATAAAAATGTGTGATTGCTTGAACGAGAAGAATTTCAAGGAATGATAATGGTTACTACAATGGAAAAAAGAGAGAGAGAGAGAATTCAAGAATGAGATTTCAAGGAATGATACAAAAAGCAAAATGTTACCAGTTAGGGGAGCTACTGGTTCACGTAGGCCTGACAAAAGAAAAACATTAATGATACTGAAATCACATGTCACCCAAACCTTAAGGTTTAAATTATGGATACTTGCCACTTTATATACTTTTAACTTCCCCATGTCTTCCTAATGTGAGATTACTCTTAACTTGCATATCCAACAATATTCGATTCAAGTGTGAATCTCTTATACATTGAGTTTGATTAGGTTTGCTCCCTCCAGAAAAAACAGTTGTGAATAGGGTCTCATCAAGTACTAATGTGAAATTTTACCCAAGAGCTCTTCTATGACTTAATCATTTCTCTAGGAACTAATCCTACTCACACTAGACCTGGACGTGACCAGAGCCATCACAGCTCTTCACTGCATTCATCTCATCTTTCAGTTCGGGGTGTCACCTATAGAGTTCTCCCCAGGCACACACTACCATAGGTGTACATTATATAAACAACAACACTACCATAGGTGTACATTAGGCAGCGGGCTAATTGATTGATTTATTCTATATAAACAAACTAGAGTTAGAGGAGAAAGGAAAAGGATCTATTCCAGGCCAAGATGGCTGGCGAAATAGAAACAAAACAACACGCATCTCATAGAAGAGAGTTTTCTAAAGAGAGAAAGTAGAATATTTATTCATATGTGTGAAGGAAATGTAATATTCTGTAGCAGTGCAGAATTTGATATGATGAGCACCTAGAATGAGTTGAGAGCTCATGAAAACTTTGACCACAGGTTTAATCGATCTTTTCTTTCACATTCTATAAATTCTTAAGGTTCACATTCAATATATTCTGAATTTCAAAAAAGTACAATTTACTTTCTTCAGCATTTGAAAGAAATAACTATAGTTGGATTGAGTCTTCCTTTCTTAGAATAATGTGTAGTAGTTAATTAAATGTATTATATAGTGTTGGTTTCTTGAACTAGAATTTGCGTCATAGCTGTTGCAACGAAGAATATTGGATGAACCGATAAAATGGGAAAGGTAAGATGATATATATTAAAAATAATTGTTTATTTGTTAATTTCCCAAGTGGTATACCCTAGAGAAAGTGAGGAAAAAGAACAGTCAAGCTTTTTCAGATGACATGATGGGTAATGCCATTTTTTTGGAAGGGTTGATGAGTGGTGGATATGAAGGCATTGCATCTGTACAACATCCAAAAGCATCTTTGTTTTACTGAGAGGACTGATACTTTACAACACTGAAAGGTCTCATTGGTTGCATATTCTTGGATTCAATTACATCATGCATCAATTTTATAATTATTGGGATATTCATAACCAGATTGCTTGAATGAGAAAAGAAATTCGATACCTAATGACAGCCGGTACAACATGGTCTCCTCCGGTGTGTAAATGATTCAAGCTGCCGGAAAATCATTTAACTAAAAGCTTCAGCTGGTAGGTGAGTTTCATACTCTGATTTTAATTACGTTTTCTAACAATATTTGAGTTACAATTAATAAATGAATCCATCTTTTAAAACTTAATTTGTAAAAAGTTGAACATTAAGTCGCGGTTAAATATAGAAGAAGAGTTAATGATCATGTCCGTTGTGGCTGCACTTTGGTGCTTTTCACTTTCCAAAAGGCAAAAAGATATATACAACCATGAATCCTTCTCTCTTTCTCTTTTCCTAAACGTTATAGCGATTTGACGAGCATTGATCCTATATATATGTTTCTATTGGTGCTCACATAGTTTTGTTGAATTATCCCTTTTAAATTGTTAAGATGTAGGAAATAGTAGTCATTAATGTGTCAGCGCGATAAAGTAGTAGCATTTACTTAGTTTATATGTTTTTGGAAATGTCCATGGTTGCTTTAGTTACTGTTATTTGTTAGTCATAATAGGCATGTTTTTCTAATTTTATGTTAAGACTTCATGTATATAAATCCATCTTTGTTAATGAATTAATTCTCACTTTTATAACCTCATATCATATACCAAAAAAGTGGTATCAAAGTTCATTTTCTTTTTCTTAAGGGACTTATAACTCTATACCAATATATCCACATCACATAATTTTCATAACAATATATATCCCATAAACATCATAACCAAGATAACTATATAACCACATACACAACTTTATTCAATGGAGTTGGATAAGACATTTGCTATGCCACCACCATCATTTGATAGCAACAACTACCAAGCATGAGCTGTCAAAATGGTCATTTGTCTCGAGGCTTTCGATCTTTGGAACCTATAGAGAAAAACTACAATATCTTGCTGTTGCCGACAAATTCAACGATTGCTCAACTGAAGACCCATAAAAAGAGAAAGACTAGAAAGTCCAAAGCAAAAGTATATTTATGTTCTATTGTTGTATGTTTATTTTCTATTGTTGCAAGTAATATATTCACAAGGATCATGAATTTGGATTCAACAAATGCTATATGGGACACCTCATAAAAGGAGTATCAAGGCAATAAAAGAACAAAAAACATGCAAGCTCTTAATTTGATTAGGAATTTTCAAATGCTGAAAATGAAGAAATCTGAAGTTAAACAGCAGGTTATATTTGATACTGAAATTAAAGTCCACATAAGCGAACAATTTTAATGGCACATAAACGACAAATTATATTTGATTCTGAAGTTAAAATTCAGAATATATCAAACTATTTTTCAAAGTTTAGACTATTTTTGATAAAAATAGGTAAATTTTGGTAGAATGAATAAGACAAACGACAAAATTACTAACTTATATCTAACTGAGCAAGATTAGATAAATTTAGAAACATAATAGCACATCCCTTGTCTAATCAAAGAGATGTTTTATGCCCTTTCCTTTTTCTTCTTTTTTGCTCATTTAGATAGAAGGAACAATCCGATAACCAGTTTCTGCTATTAGAGAAGTAGAGAACATTTGATCAACTTCAACCTCAACGTCAACGTTAGTTCTCTTAGCAAACCTGCCTTTGATACGAGGCCTGGTCTCAGCATAAGCCTTTCTTGAGGCATACCTTATTGTTTTCTCAAATTTCCTCGTTTTCTTTTTTTCTCTATATCTCAGAACTCTTGCTTCCCTGTCCATTGCACTAAGTTGTTGTGACATCTGAATTGGATGACCTGAGAACAAGTCGATTGTGCCTTCCGGAGGTATTGCGACGTGTGAGTTTGAGATGTCGCTTAATGTTGATTCCGATACCACCCCAACATCCATTGGTGAAATTGACACCTATTTAAATTAACATAAAAAACAATTAAAGTTGTATTTCGGATCCTAAGTAGAGTAAATAGAATGGTTTATAAAAATAATTAAGGCTGTATTCAATTACAGAAATTTGCAATAAATTGAGATTATTTAAACAAAATTGAAAAAAGCCTAATTTGAACATAACAACTAAACACACACGTAAAAATCGCAATTACAGAAAATTGAAGACTTTCTAATTCTTAATGTGTCCGTAAATTTGCTTAAGAAAACATTCATGCATAATTACAAGAAAATCGATTTCTTATTTCAATTATACCCTTCTCCACCGTGTTGTATAATCTATTAATACATTTAATTTGCCACAAATAACTCCAAATATCATTTTCCATTTAATAAATAATGAA
>CAODLS012095087.1:0-19068 GCA_948243855.1 Flueggea neowawraea
GAGAGAGAGAGAGAGTGTGTGTGAGCAGATGAGATAAAGCACGTTACCTTTTACAAACAGATGCAGTTAAGCAGATATTGCTTTATAACCTTCCTTCTCCAGAGTCCTTGCTAACGAAATATCTCCCTTCCTCACAATTCTTCCATCCTCCTACACCCATTAACAGAAATAATTCAATTAGACAAAGAAATTCATTGCAACACAATTCCCAGCAAAGTTAGGTTAAAAGAAAAAACAGTAGCCTAACCACAAATCTCAAACACAAATCAAACAAAGATACACAGTTTTAGATGAAATTTATTGAAAACAAGTTACAAAAGAGAACATAAAAAATAAAAAATGATTAGCATATTAATTCAAATGATCGGAAAGAAAATATTGGAAAAGGCTCTCTGGATGTCAATCCCACACAGGCACTTAAACTTTGAAAACTTTCAACATGTTCAAATCCAAAATACTATTGCTGGTTATTAGACAATCACCAAACTTATTCAAATCCAAAAAAATGACACTTCAAAGACAGTTAGTTATGTGCTTTATCAGCTTATCTTCTTTTAAAATATGTCTACATGTAACACATCCATAACAAAGATGCATATTCAAACACTAACTTCTTAGAAAGCCAACAATTTTCCGAGCTCTAATTCCTGTGCAAAATTTGTATCAACCTGTTAATGGTAAATATGCTACCATTTTCATTGTAATAAATTTTTTGACCCTCATCATTATATATTTTTCTATTTCATAGAAATTGGTCTCTTCCCAGATAAGAGTGATTTACACATCTCAGAAAAGAAGGGAAAGTGGTGGAGATTGTCTAATAACAAGCATTCTACTGGGAACTAGCAAGTAAGAGGTGATAGAGAATCCTCCTTATTAGCTTCACCGAAATGTGCATCAACCAAACTTCAGTTCAGTAGCAATAACCATTAACAATTCATATTCCCCCTAGGTTGCCTAAGCTCAGTACTTAACACTGATACCTTTGGTTCATCAAAACTGTATCCTGATTCTTGAGAGCGTATATCACAAGCTCAAAATTAACTAAAATTATTAGAGACAATTCGAATTTATGGAAGAGACATTTTCTCCAGGATATGCAAAGTGCACCCAAAAGCATCACAAATCATCTAAATCTCTTACCATTATGTGGATATATGCAGGCTTAATGAATTCCAGAAGTCGTAGATAGTGGGTGATCATCAGAACAGAATTAGTTGGAGTCAAAAGCACATTCACTGCTTTTGCCACATCTTGCAATGCATCAATATCCAGCCCAGAATCAATACCATGAATCTAGCACAGCAAAACACATAATAATATTACATATATTAATAATATGTTAATTTTCTATAAGCTGAATATATAATTGGGAAAAAAAAGAATAAATTTGAAAATTAACCTCGCCTTCATGAACAACAAGGTTGACGCCTTTAAGAATCTCCTGCTTCGATTCAGCAATCACAGCCGTCAGATCCTTGACCTCAAGAAGCAGCTTCTTCTCACCGTTTGTGCTCGTAGACTAATCGGACTCGACGGCGGAGAGGGAGGCGGATACGAGAAGAGAGAGCGGCGGCGGTGATCGGAGAGGTGGAGGTGGGTGGGGGAGGGAAGAGCTGGAGGGGCAGGGAGAGTAAATAACTTGAAATTGAAGGGCGAAGAAGACCTTCGCTTAGAGGAGAGCAGCGAGTTCGTGGAGCAACAAGTGAGATTAAGGTTGAGGGCCATTTTTATGGAGCGAAAAAACACAGTGTGTGTGATTGGATTGAGAAAGAAAGGATCGGCCTGACGATTACCTTTGTTGTCTTTTGGTTTTACCTGGTAGGCGGTTAGGTTTCAGCGGGTCAATGAAGGTAATCGGTTGGATCTATCCACTTATCATTAACCGGGTTATGTCTTCTTTTTCTTTTTTTTAAATATTTTTTTTATGGTAGCAATAATTTTCTGGGCAATTATTACTCGAAAACGTTGCTCTATCAATCAATGGAAGCTTCTAAATATAGGAAAATCAGTTAGCATATAACAAGATTGGAACAGAAGAAACATTCGACAGAATCGAAGCCAAACACAAAAATGAGTTTAGAAGTCCTTAACGGATCGACGGTGACAGAATTCGTGGAAAACGGAAAATCATTCGACGAGTACGTCGGAGAATGTTTCGGAAAGCTCGACACAAACGGCGACGGAGTGTTATCGCACCAAGAGTTCATCGAAGGTTTCCGGAAGCTTTTAGCGTTAGAATGCGAGACAATGCCGAAGGACGAGGTGGGAAAATTGTACGAGGCGATCTTGAACAAGTTCGACAAGGACAGGAATGGAACTATCGATCGAAACGAGTTTAGGTGTGTGATGGAGGAGTTAGTGCTGGCCATGGCTCGTGGGATTGGAGATTCGCCGGTTTTGGTGGCTCTTGATGGGAATAGCTTGTTGATGAGGGCAGTCGATCATGAGTCTCAATGTGGATCGATCACGTGAAGATACATGGTTGGTTTTATGAGTTTTGGTGTTGTTTTATTTGATTTTTTCATGGTTATGGCAATGATGGACCAATTAGGTAGTAAGATTTTGGAAATTTAGAGTCATGGGTAGAATAATTTTGTTTCTTATGTTAATGTTAGATGCTACTGCGAGATAGGCAAATATCACAAATAGCCGATGACATATACCAATGTTGTTATTGTTGCTAGTTATTTTTTTTATCGATAAAAGAGGAGTCGAGTGCGACCAATAGTAACATGCACATGTTGGGCATTATCGTGTAGGTATTATCTTTCTGCTACGAAATGTTTCCGAGAGTTATAGCTGACACCGGCAGCGGGCTTGGATCCGTACACTAGTAAGGTCACCGTAGCACCACAGTGAGACAAACTTCTGGGAGATTCCTTATTCTAGTGGCGGAGAGGTTGGCGGCAGTGATTTGTGGTACTGTTTGGCAGCGACGATTTGTATTTTGAGGTACTGTTTGGCAGCGGCTAGGGTTTGCCAAACCCTAGCCGCCTATGTGTTTACTATTTAGAAGTATAGTATGTCGTTTTGGAATGTTTTATGTTGTTATGCGGCTAGGGATTGGAATTTGCAGGTGTTGTGACCTAGAATGGAGAGGAGCGACGACGAAGGGATGCTTGAGTTGCAGTGGCTAGTGTCACAACCCAAGATCAAACCATGATCGGCATACGAGGCGAACCGAACCGAAAGCCCGACCAATCTCGCACAAGCCTCGGAGAACAAAACTTATGCCTGAAATTTATTACAACAATTCTAAAACCATTTTAATTCAAATAATTAAGTAGAAATCCAAATTTCTTTAAACATAAGTTTTCAAAATAATATTTCTAAATAGGAAATCACACTAAAATGCCAAATAATTTTACGGAAACATACACCACAAGTATCTCGTGCGTGGAGCATCTAATACAATAGACGAATTGGGGTCCAAACAAAAATGCACTCACTGCAGAATGAGATGTCTTACTGAGCGCTGAAGATTGGATGATCGTTATTAACAAAACTAAAATATTAACAACAAAAGATGGTGAGAATACTCAGTAAGGGACATCATTCCAGAGCGTCTCTAGAACATCACATAAACCGTTTTAAAACAGTTTCAAAAAAAAAGCACATGCACATATATACATTTATGTAATATCGATATTAACACTAATACATATTAGTATTAGTTCAAAAACCTTTTTCAAATGTTTCGCAGAAATGGCATACAACATGCAATCAAACATATTGTTTATTTTCAAAAGTACCAAATAATAATAGGGAATCTGACAGAAACAAAATCAAACAAACAGAATCAAACAGAATCAGGATGGCCATTTAGACACATCATATCGGCCACTTAGGCAATCGATAGCCACTTAGGCAAGGTATTGCCACTCGAGCGAGTAATAATCATTTAGACAACAGACAACCACTTAGGCATAAAATAACCACTTAGGCATTTGTGGACTACTGCCACCAGAGAATACATTAAATCATAAATAGCAGACATGCATGCAAAATAAACAAATTACTTACAAAAAACATATTAGATCTCAAAACATAATAGTTGTTTCAGAAATTATATTAAATCCCAAAAAAAGAAATGTTTATTACCGAAAAGAGAATAAACTTCAAATAAATTATTTATTTCAGGAAGCCTGATAATGTCAAAATAGATTTTATTTAATTGCAGAACATATAACAACTTTTTCATAGTAAAGGTTTCACGTAAGTCAAATTTTAATATTTCTAAACCATTAGTTAGTCCTGGATTACATACCGACGTCGAAGCACAACAAAAATATATAGAGTTTCTAAACACAATCTATGTGCCTAGAATAACATCTAACTCACTTGGACGCCGAACTAATAATCTAATCACGGACCACTGATGAATGGTTAGTCACCTTGGATGTCAAATAGAGCTGAAAAACAGAAATGTATCACAACAGACTCAGACGTGGTAACTGTGACAATACTGAAAATGTATGAAGTGCAAATGCAAAACCCAAACCTCCGACGACGTTCGAAAACCTATTACAATTGAACATCTAACATTACCTTTCGAAAATCGAACAATCTGTAAAATTATAGATTAGTTTCCAAACTTTTAGAAAATTATATTTTAATCCCAAAGTCTTAAAAAATAACAAATCACTCCCTAAACTTTCTAAAAATTATAAAATAGTCCCTCAAGTTATTAAAAATTACAAATCAAACCTTAAACATTCAAATTATTATAATTTAGTCCTTGAGCAGAAATATTTTCAAAAACATCCTAAAATTCGTACCGACCGATACTCGACATTCCAATTCACCCAAATCACTTCAAATCATACTCTCATACACTAATCTATAATCAATTACTCCAAACAAACTCAAAATCACCATAATTTCTCAAATTTTCGGACCAAACCCTAACTCTTACAAAACAACATCAAATCTTCAATACCCAAGCTTAATCCAAGTGTTTTTAACCTTAATCAATCAAGATCTAACCACTATTAACTCCCGTTTTATCAAAATCAAACAGAAATTCGAAACCCAAACCAAATGCTAAAAAGTTCTTCCAACACATCATTAACAATCTTGTATAAAATGATGAAAAGAAATTATTAGAAGCTTGATTTTATCTTTATAAGTGTTAAGGATCCAAGAAGAGGCAATAAGAGAGAGATTAGGGCGGATGTGAAGTGAGAGAGAGTGAAAAATGGGGGTTAATAACATACATGGTCACTGAACTACCAAGAAATATTCAGTAAAGTCACTAAAGTGATTTTTGTTTCAAGAAGGTCATTGAACTGATTTTTTTGATTCAGCAAAGTCACTCAGACTGCATGATTCATTTTTGACCACCACATATGCATGCAACCGAACATTTCTTAATAGTTTAGTGATCATATATGCAATTAACCCGAAAAATGGAGTGAAAACCGTGAGAGATCGAATTTGAAAGTATATAAAGACCTCTAGACTAGTGTATGTTGCTTGGCTTTTAAAACTCACTTTTGTTGTTCAAAGGCTTTTTAAAACTCACTTATAAGCATGATTTTAATTCCTTTTATTTTTTCATAATCTTTTCTATGGCTTCTGCAAATTTTTTCTTGAATTGTTTCTCCAACAATTTTTAGGATATTTTTTATATGAAACATTTCATCGATTCTTTAAGATATTATTGGAAAGACAACAAGTTTTATGTTCCAAAAAAAAGAAGACAAGAAGTGTATTGGTGTCAATTTATTTGGAACTAAATTTCAATCTCACGTCACATTTTTGACACGTAAGCAATTTTGTAACCGTACTGTAACGGCTAATTAACGGAGAGACCAGTGTTTTATGAAAATAAAACACGGGGACGCACTACAGGGGTTTATAAAATACAAGGATGCATTTCTTAATTGAGCTAAATCTCAGGGATGAAGTAGTTAAGTTCCCAAAGAAGAAAGTTTATTCGACGTTGTTCGATTCGTTTTCTCTTCCTCTTCTACATCAGGCCCTAGCAAACAGAACACAAACCCTAAAAAATATTCTTCTCAATTAAACACAAACCATCGAAGTAACACCTCATTTAACTAGGGTTTTCATTGTTCATCCACGGATAACAATCAATGGCTCACAGATTGCTGCGAGATGTCGAAGCCGACGGCTGGGAACGCTCCGATTTCCCTATAATCTGCGAATCCTGCCTCGGCGACAACCCCTATGTCCGTATGGTATGCTCTTTCCCTTTCTTAACTGTTTCAATTTCATGTCTTTTGAGGTTTCGCGCACTCGCGACGGTTTCCTTTTTTTTGGTGTAGACTAGGGCTGAATTCGATAGGGAGTGCAAGATATGTACCCGGCCGTTTACGGTGTTCCGGTGGAGGCCAGGCCGCGACGCGAGGTTTAAGAAGACGGAGGTTTGCCAAACGTGTAGTAAATTGAAAAATGTGTGTCAGGTTTGTCTCTTGGATCTCGAGTACGGCTTGCCTGTTCAAGTTCGCGATACGGCTCTTAGTATTAGTTCTCATGACGCCATTCCAAAGAGCGACGTTAATCGGGAGTATTTTGCTGAGGAGCATGACCGCCGGGTATGGATTTCACTTATTATTTGTTTTGTTGCTTGTTCTCGGTGGTTTGTGGTATTTGTTATCACCATCTTCTGGTTCTCTGTCACTCACACACTCACATACTGTTACATATTTGTGAAAAATTATTTTTGTGTACATAATTTCACTAGCATAACTTGAGAAAAAGTCAACCATGTGGAATTTCCTTGTTGAAGTATATTATTTGCCTTGAATGACCTCTTTCAAATTTGTTGTTTTGAAAAATTTTGACGACGTAAAAGTTTGCAATTTCAGTTTTTGCCAAGATTACACTTTGCTAATGAAATGCAATCCAAATCAATCTTTTTTTTGTTGTAATAATAAATCATTTTGGGAATAACATTACCTGATTGCTCTGTTGAAGGGAAAACAAGGTTCAAATTCATTCTCCAAAAACTAATTTCCACTTGTATGACAACTTTAATCCAATTCGCATATTCTCCAAAAAAGAGCTTAAGAAAAAAACAAATAACTACAGTGAGCAACAAATTGTACTGAAGGAGATTATAATTAGTACAATGGTGCTCTGCCAAATTGCTCTATTATTGTTAAGAAATTTAAAGATAAAGACAGATTCCTTGATTCAAACCCAAGTAAGGATCGTGTTCTCACAAGTTTGTTTGTGTTGGACATTTTTGGTGGCTGGATGTCAAACTCTGTTGTAGTTCTTTTCTCATACCAACAACTGTCATTTTGTTACCTTTGGTTTTTATATTATATCCCAGCAATGGCGCTTTATTTGAAGCTGTTGTGGTATTTCTATTGTCAAGATATGGCTTCCAGTCTGCTTTATTTAAAGATTAGAGTAGTGAAACTTATACCGACAAATTAATGTGCATATGGTTCATTTTAAGCGTGTTCTGTCTTTATATGTGCTAATCTAGCTAAATTTGTTTATTACTTGATGCAGGCTAGAGCTGGTCTAGATTATGAGTCATCATTTGGAAAAGCGCGTCCAAATGACACTATCCTGAAGCTTCAAAGGACAACACCGTACTACAAAAGAAACAGAGCACATGTTTGCAGTTTCTATGTGCGAGGTGAATGTACACGAGGAGCTGAGTGCCCTTATAGGCATGAGATGCCTATAACTGGGGAGTTGTCGCAACAGAATATAAAAGATCGTTACTATGGGTAAGTGCAAATTCTTTGTTTTCTTCTTCTGAGTGTGATGATTTCTATAGTTTATCATCTCTCAGCCTCCATTTCATTTGCGTACATGCATGTACACAAATTCCAAACTCATGCTTTCTTCATTTTTTATATTTTTTTCTTGCTCTTTGGCTGAAGTGTTGTCAGTTAAAAATAAGACATTTTTATTAGGCAGTTGATTTAAATATGTCTTTGCTGAAATGAAATTAATTGTCAGGTACTTAAAATATTGAATTTGAAATTTGAGATCCCTGTTTCGTGTTTTATTTGGTTGATTGTTGTCTTTGGCAGAAATCTTGTGTCAGATTTGATGTCACTTAAAGGAGATGGTTAACCAAGGGGGAAAAAACTGGGTCCCTTTCTTTTTGTTAAGGAGAAATGGCTTTTGTTTATAGAATGTGCTATTTTAGTTTCCTGACCATGTGGAAATTAATTGGAAATTTCTTTTGGGTTTTGGATACTGCTGCTGCTTTGACTTGATTGCTATTGATGCTTCAAATGTTTGTCTGTATTTTTCGCCTTTATGTTTACAAAGAGCACCGGTTTTCTATTTTTATGTAGGAGTGCCCTTTTACTTAAAACTCTGTTTTAGCATTTTATTCCCTTCTGTGCATCTGTTTTGTCATTTGTATGTATCCATTTGTTAGAAATTCTAGTCTGGTTTCTTAACAAAGCAATTTGCAAATAGTGAGAGCTAGGGTAAGTGTTTTTAGTGACTAATAGTACTCATAGAAGTTGCATCATTTTTTCTGTGTACCGTGTTAAGAAGCAAAATTTTAGCTAGTTAAATTTTCAAAGATAATTTTCTCAATGGTCTGGTGGAATAAATCCTTGGGAAGGCGCATTTGTAAACTTCGACTGGTTCATGTTCTCATCCAAACAGATATGCATATGGTTACCACATTAGATTTTTAACATCATTTCTTATGATTGATTTCTTTTTTCTTGATATTGCAGTGTGAATGATCCAGTGGCCCTCAAGCTACTCAACAAGGCTGGTGAAATGCCTTCACTGGAACCCCCAGAGGATGAAAGCATTAAAACACTTTATGTTGGTGGTCTCGATGCAAGGGTTACTGAACAGGATCTAAGGGATCACTTCTACGCCCATGGTGAAATTGAATCTGTTAAAATGGTGCCTCAACGAGCAATTGCATTTGTAACTTATACATCTAGAGAAGGAGCAGAAAAGGCGGCGGAAGAGCTCTCTAACAAATTAGTCGTCAAGGGTTTGAGGCTAAAGCTGATGTGGGGCAGACCCCAAGCCCCTAAACCCGAAGAAGGTTCAGATGAGGCAAGGCAGCAGGCGGCGATGAGTGGGATGTTGCCTAGGGCAGTTATATCTCAGCAGCAGAACCAATTGCATCCACCAGGAACTCAGGACCAACCTCCAATGCACTACTTCAACATTCCTCCTCCACCTCAGCAGGAAAGAGCCTACTATCCTTCAATGGATCCTCAAAGAATGGGTGCCCTTGTTCCCTCCCAGGACGGGTCATCTGGTACATCCTCGGGAGCCAGTGAGAATAAATCTGGACCAGAGAAGCCGCAAGGCCAGCATTTCTACCGGGGTATGCCGCCACCACCACCGCCACATGGGCAATATCAGTATCCGCAATATGGCTATATGCCTCCTATGCAAGGTTATCAGCATTATCCTCCATACCACCATGCAATGCCTCCACCACCTGCCCAGCAGTATCAGAATTCTGTGCCTCCACCTAGGCCTGTGCCACCTACAGGAGCGGCACCTTCTGGGCCACCTCATCCTAGTTCCATAGCGCCATCCTCATCAAAATCGTAGGACTCAGTAACATGCTTATTATATAATTTGTGCATTGCCTTGTTCTTTGACAGGATCGGCTTTGAAATTTTCCTTTTGCTTCAACTGTGGGTTGTATTAATGTTAAATATTTTATGAATGATATTCCAGTTTTAGTTCCTCTAAAATACAAGTTCTACTGTGGTACTTTTCTTGGTGCTTCAACTGGGTTGCAACCACAGACTGGAAGATGTATAATCACCACTAGCTTTTCTTTTCCCAAACATATTTTTGGGCATTGTAACCTCGAGTTGGTGGTGCATGGCGCACACTTTGTTCTTTCTTCCTGCATAATTTTCATTTCTGGATATTATTTTTTTACTGATAAGATTAGGTATTGTGGTCTACTAGTAATTAATTCTCTGATGAGTTTTAATATTAAGGTGAAAAGGAATTTAATTTAAGATGATGAAAAATATTTTTAATGCAGTTCTAAATTCTGCTCCCTCCATTTTACGCCAAATCGGTGGAGTTAAAAGAAATAAAATTGAATGGTTTCCCTGTCTCTTCTCATGAATCATAACAACTCCAGTTTATATACAATCAATTGCAAGTTCATAACACATTGGAATACACTACCAGCTTGCTAAGGCGTTAACGACTAGAGTTTGTGTTTTTCAGTGACGAACCCAGAAAAACCAGTAAGTCAGGCTCAATAGGAGACAAATCGAGTCGACGGCAGGCAGAGCGAATGGACAGGCGCGGACTTGGTCTGTCTCCAGGATTTCTCTGTTTTGCCAAGCTCACCGGAACGGAAGCCCGGTGTCCTGTAGCTCCGCCCTGGTGCAGTTTAGTTTAATCTGTACAATCTAATAAGTATATTTCCCGAAAGGGAAAAAAAAAGAAGAAGAGCTAGAGCCTTATAGGCCATTTTTCATGTATCCGAGGTTGATACCAAGCCATAACAAGTAACTGCACCACCAACACCGCCACAAACCACGGCGAACATCCACCACATAACAACCACCTTTTACGGAAAGCCATCGGAACCCCTCTCTCCGACAAAGAAGACAAGCATTGCACCATAAACAACAACGTTATCGGTGTGGCAGGAAGCACCCAATTCAACACCAACGTCAACTGACCGTGACGATGATAATATGGCTCAGTACAGAATCTGACATTGATGATGAACCCGAGGCGACGGTGATAATAATGAGGACAGCAGGGGGAGGAGTAATGGCGGGATGAAGAAGATATGAAGAGGAAGATTGAGATGGTAGTGAGAATAAGAAAGACTCTGTAGGGTAGAGGGTCTACAGAGAACAAGTAATAGAGTTTGCTTGTTCTGTTAGCGTTGTGAGATTGATGATGATTGTTTGTCATGGAAAGATACATTTTGGAAATTAAAGAATAATACTGAAATGAATGTTTTGTCAAGTTCGCAAGAGAGAAGAGATTATCAGAGAATAATGGAGTTGCGCTTTGAAGGTTTGTAGGAGAAGAGGAAGTTTTTTGTGGACGGTTTTGGATTTTTTTGAAAATATTTTAATTTTTGGTGTTTTTTATTCATTTCTTTGGCCTCAAAACAAAAACCGTATCAGAAATTCTTAAAATTATTAGTTTTTATTTTCTGAAAAACTAAGAATAGATAATAAAACATAGAGCTAATTATTCAAAATAAATATACTTAAATCTGAAAAAAACATAAATAATTTCTGATTCAAGAAAAAAAAACATGAGTAACAATAGATTACAGATACCGGCAATTACTAGTAACAAACAATATTTAATAGATTTGCAAACCATCAAAATGAGAGTTGGTATAGTCAGTCTACCAATTAGATGGTGAACTGAGTTACACCAAGTAATTATATTTTTTAGATTTATGTATTAAATTTTGACTATTAAATAGTGATATATAAATTTAGTATACACAATAATTTGATCTCTAAATCAATTTGATTAAATTGACCATCCAAACAAACTAAATAATTAATTTTTTTTTTCATTACTCAAAATTGATGTTGTTTCATAACTCAAAATTGATGTTGTTTCAAAATTTTCTTTTAGTGATATAATTAATAATTATTATTATGTTAACTTGAGAGAGTAAAAAATCATAATTATAATGAAAAAAGTAAAAAATAATAAGTATTAGAAAAAAAATCATTAGGTTTGTTGATGAATTTTAATGATATAGTATTCAATATAAAAAAATTGATACTAAAATTAAAATTAATACTCTCAAAGAAATTAAAATTACTAAAACTCATAATTTTGTTTCATTAAAGATTGCTGCTCTTTTAATTTTTAACTTAGAACATTTGGTACCTTTTAACTTCAAATATTTAGTACTATAAACTCATTCATAATACTAAAATATTTAGTACTCTCAATAAATTTATAGTTATAAAATATTATAATTTTTTATCATATAGAATTTAGTATTATATTTAATTTTGATTTGAACATTTAATCTTACTATAAACTCATTCATGATACTAAATCATTTAGTACTCTCAACGAATTTATAGCAATGAAATCTCATAATTTCGTATTATGTAAAATTTAGTACTACACGTGATTTTAATTTGAACATATAGTACTGTAAAGTCATTTACGATACTAAATCATTTAGTACTCTCAACTAATTTATAGAACTAAATCTGATGATTTCGTGTAATATCAAATTTAGTACTATCGTAGTTTTTACTTTGAACATTTAGTACTATAAACTCATAATGATATTAAATCATTTACTCTAAATAAATTTATAGTATTAAAATATTATAATTTTTATCATAAAAAATTTAGTATTACATTGACTTTAGTTTTGAACATTTATTACTATGACTATATTTTATGATTAAATCATTTAGTACTCTCAATGAATTTATAGTATTAAAATATCATAATTTTATATCATAAGAAATTTTATATGACTAAGATGTATACTCCAATCAAATTAAATTTCTTGAACCAATGGATATCCTCATGGTGGACTGATTATACCATGTACCCATTAAAATTGTCATGAGGGCATGATTAATGTTATACACGTAATGTATAATTGTCATGTCACATCAACAATCTATTAAATTTTTCCTCATTAAACTCTCTATCTTAATGGTTATACTCTTTTTTTATACTCTATTATAAGATCCACAATCACTTCACTACTAATTTAATTTATCTACAATATACAATTCATTATAAATATATTTATTTAACATATTAATTTCATACTTTTATGTAAAATAAATTATATTTTCGAACTTGTATTTTAAATTATTAAAAAAGGCATTGATGTTCAGCTTCACGATGTCGTTTGAAATGACGATGACTTCTTCTATGCTTGCTCGAAACATCACTTTCTTCCTGCTTGCTCCATTCTTCCAATAACATTTTCCCTATTTTCTCATCAGAATCGTCCATCAACTCTTCCATTACGATTTTTTTGAAATTATCTGCATAGTTGAAACCCATTTGGTTAGATGTAGGCACTTTTGCATTGCAAAGATAAGGTGTGTAACATCTCGCCACTTCTGACTAGATTTTCTTTAGCAATCCGTTCGATTCTGATTTGATATTTGAATGTTCGAGATAATGATTAGGTGTTTGAAATTATGATTGGATGTTTGATGATATTTTAGAGTGATTTAAGATCTTTGATCTCGATGGCGTTCGATTGGATTGAATGGAAGAAGTGGAAGAAATCAAATTGTGAGAAATCAGTCCATGGTAGTTGTAACACCTCGTCGGATTCTGATAAGACTCTCTATAGCATTCCGTTAAACTTTGATTCGATCCTTGGGTATTTGGAGCTTTGATTGATGATTAAATGTTTGATGGTAGTTCATGATGATATTTTGCAAGTTTAGGTGTTGTTGAGCCCTTGAAATAATACACAACTCGAGTAACCAATGAGAGTTACTCGAGTGATCTGGGGTTTGGCTAAATCGAGTAAGACAATTGGGTTACTCGAGTAGTTAGATAAGGCTTAGCTAACTCGAGGACGCCTTTGTGTAACTAAATTTAGTTGTGCTTCCAAGATCACCTATGGGCAAATTTAAATTGAGTAAGCGAAGGGATAACTCGAGTTAGCCATGTTAAATGCTGAAACGATGCGTTTGGGGCTGGGGGTTTATAAATACCCCATACCGGTCCTCTTCGGTCTTCACTCCATTTTCACTCTCCAACACTTAGAATTTGTCCAAATCTCTTCCCCATTGCTTCTCATTCATTCCTTAACGTTTTTAGAGGTAAAATTTCACTTATAACACTCAATTTCCTTCCATTTTGTGCATTGATTTGGCTAAATTATTTGAAGAAAGTTTTTGGGAATTTACGTTTAGGGTTTTGGATTTGGTTAAATTTGTCTAAATGGGAGTTAAAACTTGTTATATTATGATAGATCAATGCTATAAATGATGAATCAAGGTTTGGTTTTGAAGATTTGATGAGTTTTTGATGTGGGTAAGGGTTTGGCGGAGTTTGTAAAGTTTTGTGATGATTTTGAGTTTATTTGGTGGAATTGATTATAGATTCATGTTTAGGAGGATGATTTGAGGTAATATAGGTGATTTGGAATGTCAGGCTCGAGGACTAAAACTAAATTTTTTTAAAGATTTAGGTTTGATTTGTAATTACTAGAAAGTTTAGGGCTTTATTTATAATTTTTGAAAAGCTCGAGACCTAATCTGTAATTTTTAAAAAGTTTGGGTATTGATCTATATTTTTTCGATGTCTTCGGGACTAAAGTATAATTTTGCAAATGTTGAAGGACCAAATGATAATTTTACAAAATGTTTTATTTCCTAGACAAGAGTGTTAGACCATCGATCGGAATAGGTTTTTCAAAATTGTGTGAGGGTTTGAGTCTGCACTTGTATGTCATGCATTCAGTACTGTCATAGTACCAGTACCACATTTTGACTTTGTCTGATATATTTGTTTTTAGCCTTGTTTTTGTGCCAGCGAGACTAGTCGCCTATCAGTGGGGCGTGACTAGACCATTCAGCTTAAACATCAAGGTGAGTGGAATGACAACTCTAAAAAAATAGGTTGTGTCTTCTGAACTAATATAGTTTTTGATGTGATCTGTTTTTCCATGTAATATGGACTAATTAAGGATGGGAAATTCTTTAAGAATCGATCATGTATAATAAGAAATAAAATTATCTGTATAAGTTAAGGTAAAATCAATATCAATATAAATATCAGTATCAATATTATTTATCTATTTTGCATGTTTGCCTTTGAATATATATATTGTAATTTTAGAAAGTTTAGACTAAAATTGTAATTTTAGCAAAGTTGATGATTTAAAAATAAATTTTAAATACTCTGAGGATCAAATAATAAATCTAAAATATTTTAGGGACTAAATTATAATTTGCTAAGTCTCGGAGACTAAAACGTAATTTTACATTGGTTGGGGACAAAAATATAATTTTACGTAGATTTTGAATTATGAATTAAGAATGATAGGATATCATTCGAAATATATTTTTGGGTATCTTGTGAGGGTCTGAGTACGCATTTGTATTGCATAGCATTTGGTACAACCACAATACGCCATTTTCGACTTGTCATTGAAATATATGTTGATATATATATATATATGATTGTTTGTTCAGCTTTGTGTTTCTATCAGCAAGACCAGCCACCGACGAGTGGGGCTTGACTGATGTTGTGCACTTGGATTTTCAGGTGAGTAGATAGCAGTTTCAGGCACATAGGCTGTGTCTCAGAACTTCTATTATGTTTTTGATGTGCTGAGCATACGAATGAAATTGGAATAATCTAAGGATTGACTAATTAATAAACCGGTTATGTGTTTATTAAATATTACTACGTTTTGAAGTTTGATATATATGTAATATATATCGTTTTATGAATTGTGTTTATTAACAAGTATTACGTTTTGAAGTTTGATATATATGTATTATATATCGTTTTACAAATTTGATATTAATCACATGATTTTATTTATACTATATAATAGTATAACATTATTTTGTTTTCCTGATATGAGGCATCCATGCTATAGGTTGTAGTAACATTTGGTATACCAATGCATTGAGAAATCTCAGCTACTAGGGATGCCGGTAGCCATGTGTTCTGATCCGACACATGATATGATTAGTGATTGGTGACAGAGTCTACATCACGTATGTTTTAGTGCAGTACGCACATATTGATATGGTCTCATATTTACGATATATGTTTTGACTATGCAAATGTATTCAATACGTTTTTCATGCCTATTGTTTGCTTTGATTGCGAACGTTTTAGAAAAATGACTTTCGAACGTTACTACGTATTAGCGTGTATACTTATATATATATATATATTATCTACCTATATATTGCATGCGGTAGTTTTGAACTGTTTTCAAAACATTCTTTGTGAGACACGTATGGGGCGGTTTAGAATGTTATTCCTCACTGGGCTCTGACCCCTTTTATTTCCCTATCTATGTTGATTTTGATATCACAAGTTCACGGATTTTGGCTTCGGCAACCTTTCTGCATCCTAATTGCCAGTGAGGCATCTTTGGTAAAAGATGCTCTTTTGTCTGGGCTCTTCTTTTGTATTGTTAGAGTTCCACATCGGGATGCTGCAGGGTTCGACTTTGCTATTTGTATTTTTGTATTTGATATTTTATACTTATAGTATATTTTGGATATATTCGTTATTTGATCTATGATATTTATTTTACTCCTTATGTTTTAAACGATAAATGCTTTCGTTAAACGTTTTTAAATCATAACTAAACGTTTTGGGTAGTATGTTATGATATTGAAGGCTTGTGCGAGTCGAGCCGGGCTTCCACAGACGGATTTGGGTCTTGGCAGTTGGTCTCAATGACAAGAACATAGAGCTGAAACAAATATAAATCATACAAGGTCAAAATATGGTATTAGTATTGTGACGGTACTAAATGTATGAAATGCAAATACAAATATTCGTTCGAAGTTGAAAAACGTATTTCGATCGAAAATCTATCCTCTCGTATAGAATTTATAAATTATTCCTCTAAGTATTTTAAAATTATAAATCAATCTTCTTATTTTCTAAAATTACAAATCGAAGCTTAAGTTCTTAAAATTACAAAATTAGGTCTCTATTTTTTAAAAAATATATTATGTCCCAACATAAAATATCAACTTTAGTCCCTCAAAAATATATTAGAATCTCACAAATTTAGGTTTGGTATTTTTATTCATCAAACACTCTAAACTTCCAATCAATCCCATTGTATTTAATCCATTCCAACAACTCTAATCCACTCAAAACAATCCCAGAAATCTTAATCCATCACCAGTTTTGTCCAAAACAACCACAACCCATCCAAATCAATCCTCAAAATTTCGGTTCATCAAACCCGTTTTCCACAAATCACCCATCCTTCCAAACCAAGTAGAGTTTTCATTTATTCTTCCTTAACCCATCATTAATCAACAAAAACCAAGTCAAAATTCATCAAGAAATGGTTTCAAATCCATGGTTAACCCATTTTAAAAAATCCAAAATGGCCAATTGAAATAAAACACAAATAATGGAAAACAATCACTTATATTCTAGTTCTCACCTCGGTTTGATGGAAAGAAGAGAAAAGGAGTAGAGGAGGGACGAAAAATTAGATGGAATCGAGTTTTTGTTTCTGAGTTTTCTGGGTTTTTTCTGGTTGTGAAGAAATGAAGAACAGAGGAAGAAAAGAGAAGTGAATCTGCTGGGTTTTAATTTGGATCAAAATGGTGCATTTTGATAAAGGAAGAAAACAATGTCGTTTCATTCTTTCTCAATCCGATTACGCACGCGTGAACGGCAAGGACCCAAAATGGCTGTGAACAACGACATGTCGTTTGGATACACAGAATGCAAAATTCACGTGAACGACCAGAACAAGTGCGAACGACAACACACAACAAAAACGACATGTAGCTTAATCTTAAACGACCAGTCTCGCTTTTTGGCTCCAAACATGTATTTTTAGCCAATTTTCACCCACTACACTTATTTTATTTCTTCTTCCAATTAAAATAAATTTCATAAACATTAAAAAAATATTTTGGCACTCCAAAATATTATTAATTATTTAATTAACACTTTAAAATTTTAAAATAAATCCTTTAAAGATAATTAATTAGTTCAAAAATTCAATGGAAAGTTATCAAAATAATTAGTCGAAAAAACAAGGTATTACACAACCCGTCACTCCCATGAATACCCAAGAAATCCATGTATTCAACAAGAAAATGGAGCAAAAAGAAGTAAAAGAAGAGGGATCTTACCTCAAGGAATCGACTGGAACCAAAGAGAAGCAATGGAAGAGGGAGAGAGATGAATTTTAGAGTGAATGGGGTTGTTTGAAGGAGTAAATGGCGAAGAGAAGTCAGGTGGGGATATTTAATGGGTCAAGACATCAAAACTCACTGTTTTACCAAGTATCAGTGTTGTCTCAGTACTTACTCGAGTAACTCAAAATGTTACTCGAGTAAGTCTTCTTTTAGGAGAAAATTTTGGCCCCGCTCACTCGAGTAACTCAAAACGTTGCTTGAGTAAGTCTTGCTCTAGTGGACATTCATGCCCGACTCACTCGAGTAACTCAAGAGTTACTCGAGTAAGTTTCATTTTCAGAAGACAATGAAGTACGATCTTACTCGAGAAAGACTAACCATTATTCGAGTGATCAAACCTTTGATTACTCGAGTAACTCGCATCCTAAGGGATTAAAACAACACATTTACCCATACTCACTCGAGCAACACTCCATTTACTCGAGTAACCAAATACTTACTCAAACAACATTGAATTACCCAAACTCCACCGACATCTGGACAACATATCTGAACACCAAAGGATCAGATCGGAGACGAATGGAATGCTATAGAGTTGTAGTCAAAGTGGGTGGAATATTACACTGACTGGGCCATCTAGCTTAGATATCCAAGTGAGTAGGATGACAGCTTCAGACACATAGGTTGTGTCTTCTAAATCTATATCGTTTTTTATATGTTTAGACTTTTGCATGTAACTTGGAATAATTAAGGGATTGAAAATCTTAAAATTTGATTTATATGAAAAATCTGCTCTAAAAGTTATTATGTTTATGTAGTAAAAGTTTTGTCTTCGAATAAGTAAATCTTTTGTACTAAGTATTCTCCGTAATAAATATTTTATCTAGAAGTTGATATAATTCCCATAAATGATATGTCTGCTCTACATGTTACTTGTTTGGATATTTTAAATAAATATATTAAAGGCTCAGTGATTATAAAAATCTGACTTATGTGATAACGATCTATATTTTGTTTTTGTTTTCTGAAATGTATATATATGTCATTAAATTGATTTCGGCTCTACATGACTGTCTGTTCTGCTATTTATTCTTATCACATATATATAACTGCACCTAGTAGGTTAAAAATATTTTTAGTAAATATATGTTTGCCTCGTATGTTTGTCTACTTTTATGTATTTGTTCTCTGAAATAAAGGTTGTTTATTTTATTCTGTTTATGTTATGGACTGGTATTTAATATAATATGATAGACTCGATTATTAT
>CAODLS012095108.1:0-12201 GCA_948243855.1 Flueggea neowawraea
GACACGCTATATAGATAATAGTCTTTCGAAAAATCATTTAAGTCGTTGCAAACAAGGCAACTAGCATGCACGTAAGCGTAATAAAAATCATCTTAGATTTCAAGTCAGTGTTTCATATTCAAAACATATACAAGCGATATAAGACTGAGCAAGCGTGATATGAACTCAGTCATAAATCACGAGATATGTGGACCAGCCAAAAATCATGATGAGGACCAGCCTCTAACAATATCAAGTCATGTGCCTGATCGGGATAACATGGCTACCGACAACCCTGGTAGCTAGGCTATGTTAACCATTGCTATACCAAATACTACGTGTCTCGTAGCAAAAGTGTCCTCATATCGAAAACCAAATCATACTATCATATAGTATAAAATCTCAAGCATGCAATCCAGCATCAAAATCGGAGAGGATATATATATACCAATTTTAAAACAGTTATTGATTATTAAATCACGTAATCAATTTAATATCTCAACAAATTCTTAGATTAGTCCATTTCCCAAAATATACTCAGCATATCAAAAACTAGTAAATAGGAGTTCGAGACACAACCAATGTGTCTGAAACTGCTATTCACTCACATGAAAATCCAAGCAATATCACCAGTCAAACCCCACTAGTCGGTGGCTGGTCTCGTTGGCAGGAATAAGAAGTTGTATATATATAAACAACACAATGTCAAGATACGGTACTGTGGAAATTACCAAATACATGATATGCAAATGCAAATATAGACCCAATCTTGCAAAATTACAAATCTGTCCGCGACAGAAAATGTTTGCAAAAATACCCAAATCATGATCCGCTCGGTACCTAACGGAACCGAACACCCACACTAGCTTTAATCAGCCTCCCGAAGACCAATACAACCTCAAGTTCAACCAATGAACTCAAAATCCTCAAGAATCTCTACTTAGAAATTTAGATCTCTATGACCCAAAAGGAGAAATCATCACTTTCTCCTAACCAAACTCAAATCTAAGTAGTTCTAACTCTCATCCAACAAGATGTATCAGAAACAACACCAGTTCTATCAAGAAATCTAGCAAAACCCGAAACCCTAATTTCAGAGAAGCCCATTTGGTTCAAACACCAAATCCAATGAAACCGAAGCTTAACCCTCAAGCTTCTGGCTTCAAACAACCCTAATTTAACACCTATTAACTCTCATTCTATCAAAAAAAGAAAGATCTGACCCAAACTTAAAGTCTGGTTGGGACCCTAAAATGCTCAAATGCAAAACATAATAAGGAAATGGAGGGATTAATGGACGTTTCTTACCTCAAGAATCGTTGTAGAAGCAAAGAGAAACAAGGAAAGTCAAAGAGAAGTAAATGAGAGAGTGCTCTGGTGGTTGAGATGAGCTATGACAAAAGAAAGGGTAGGTGGAGGGTATTTATAGACTCATGGCTTGAAGCGCCGTATTTTACGCAAAGCTACCCAGCTGGAACACGTCTACGTGCACAGTAGGGGTTCTGCGCACGTAGAACATTGCTCTACGTGGGTAGCATCCCACACAACGTGCGTAGACGACAGATCTGGAATCCCTTCGTTCCCAGATCCATAATCTACGGGCGTTCCACACCTTACTGTGTGCGTATAAGGCATCAACGTGCTCACGATTCACACCCAGAGGGTGATCAACGTGCACAGAAGCTTTGTAACGCACACAGACGATCCTAAGCACGTTCACAGTCAATCCTAAACCACGTCTACGTGCGTAGTAACCTATACAACACACGTAGATGACCTCCAACATCCATTGCACACGTAGCACAACCCTCAAACTCATCCCAAACCCAATGATCAACTTTCCGACTCCAATCACTTCGAAATACAACAAAATTCTGGTTAGAACGGACGGAATATTACAATCACTCTATCAGAGTTTTTAGTGGTTATAAAAACAAATATTCTGATGTCTGTTTTAACGTATTTTTGTGATGTTTGTATTACACAAATAGTGGAAAATTAAAAATAATTATAAAAATATGGCTATTTTTTAAAAAAAAATATTTGTTGTAAACTAAAAATAGATCAAATATATAATGAAATAAACGGTACCATAAATCAAAATAAACTCAACATATGCCAAATATAAAATAAAAGCATGCTTTTAAATAACACGACAAAATGGAAGTCTCATGTAACCCACATATCCCTTTGTTTTAATATGTAATTTCTAAGTGTAAGAGTTTAAATTTGAATTAATTAAATAGCATCGTCTTGCAATTAATAGATAGAATTTTGAAAGCTACTTGTTTGTCCTTAAATTCAACTACTTATAGTGAGTGAGTTGTTACAATCGAACAATAGTTTAATTGATTTTTTAGATAATTGTTAGACTTATGTAATAAAAAAATTAAATTTTCTCTTTATCGTAACTTGTTTCGACTTTAAAATACAATTAAAATACAAAGAGCAACTTATGTAGTACATTTTAATCCAAATACATGAGGTTTACTGTTATTTTTAATCCACAGTTTCTCTTTTTACTCAAGGATCAAACTTTCAAGTATTAATGTTTATGATACTAGTGAATAGTGATGGTACCGTTAAAATGTTTCTAATAAAGCATAACACTGAAGAAATACCACAATGTTGTTAATGATTTCCAGAGTTGAGAATTTAAAAAAAAAATTGGATTAAAAAAAGGTGAGAAATTATATTACAAATAATTCCATCAGAAATTGGCTATTTTTTAATAATTTTTAAACAATAACAAGACTAGCTCATATTTAGTATGAAATGTTAATCTAGTCTAATCCGTTTGAGCTAGCATTTAAGCATGAAGAATTAGTATAGAAAACAGTGGTCGCATCCAAGTGGTTTGGTGGAGAAAAGTGGTGTTAATTTTAAAATTTAAAAAGATGCCAAATCGTGTTTAGTTTAGATTGGAAACGATAAGTGAGGAAAGTGTAGGCATAAAACAAGTTGTTTTGTAGACTGAAGTGGTTTTGTCCCTTGTGACCCACTGGAATGTGCCTGACCTTAGCTGGCTGAGGCTCTCTCCATATATACTCTTTCGTTCCGACTTTATTGGTGGACAACATACCACTCTCAATCTCTACCGTTTTTATCATTCATAGGAGTTTGTTCCACTTGGGCCAATCGACCTTTGCTCACTCAAGTAGTAACTTCCTGCTTTGTGTTAATTTTACACTATGTGCAAGAGTGTCGTTCTATGTATATTAATATTAGAAACAGAATATAATCAAAACAACATCTTAAAATTTAAAAAGAATTAAAAAAACACAATTTTAGAAATGCTAGATTTTGACTAATTTTATTCTTTTTTCTCCCAAAATCTCGTCTAACTCTTTCACCCAAAATCTTGTTTCTATTTCTTCTCTCTCTTCGTCATCTTCTCTCTTTTTGATATCTTCTCTCTTTCTCTCTCTCTACGATCTCTTTCTTCTCCCACACTGGAATCACTTCGATAAACCTTTAAACTCCGCCAACTAAATCCCCTTGTTTGCATCACTAAGTTTTTGTTTGGTATTGAGATTAAAACTCCATTGAGATTGCAAAACTATGTTTTGAAGTCGATCGCAGTTTTTAACTTTTTTGGTAATAAATAAAAAAACCATGATTTACAATCGTAATATCTCTTCAAAACACCGTTTTAGAAAAGTTAAAGTTTGTTGTTTTTTGTCAAGGTAAAAGATCAAAATTACACACTAAACTTTTAACCAAAATATTTTTCACATTTATAAAATGCACTTTTATACAACATTGTTTATCAATTATTATTTGTTAATAGTACTTTCTCAAACCACAAAACCAAACAGAGTCCAAGTAATGTTGATTGCTTATATGTCATATGTGATTATTTATGGTTTCTTGCATGCATTTGAGGTTGCATGTGTGTTTTTTGATTAGCGGTTGCATGTTGTGTTTGAATTATAAGACTTTGGTAATGATGATTATGATCATATCATTGATTATTTTTTGTGTGTATGTATCACTTGTGATTTCTTGATCGTTCCTTTCTTGATTTTTTTCCCAATTTCAAATCCTGAAGATATTGTGATGTGATAGTAAGTGATTATGATAATTAATTGTTAGTTGTTTGTTGGACAAAGATAGATAGAATATGATAGAATTATATATATATATATATATATATATATATATACTTCCATTTCTTGAGAAAGTGGTTATGGTTAATTCCATGATTTTTCCATCCCAACTTATAAAAAAGATTGTCAGGGAAATCGGTGATAGAAGAAAACACAGAATAACAAAGAGCAATCACACAAGAACACAAGATTTACGTGGTTCGATCAATAACCGATCTACGTCTACGGGCAGAGCACAAATAATTCTACTATTCAGAGTCAAAAACAAGCACAACGGCTTTCAAAAGCCTCCCCAAGACGTTCCCAAGCCCCCTTATATAGTTAAAAAATAATACAAGTCAAAACCAATTAGGAAAACCCTACTTGAAACTCTAAATCCCGTCAGAATTTGTTACACGATCAGTGAAGTAAAGACACAGGCAAAGCTCCTCGAGACATGGCCATTCCTTTGCGTCTGTGTAGCCCCAAAAAGCCCGACAAGTCAAGACACGGGCAAAGACACGGCCGTAGCCAAGGCCGTGTCTGCCCAGTTCTTGTCTCTTTCGGCTCCAGTGCATAACATGGTCAATCCCATGCCCGTGTAGCTCCCCGTGTCCGACAACTCTTTTTCCTTCACAAATCCGTCCTTTTTTGGATTGTATCACTTCCTATGAGGTTTTGGTTTCAATCTTGATCAAGAAATTCACTTCAATCTCAACAGTTGGGATTATGGTTTTATTCTACAAACGACAACTTCCACGTATATTAGCTTCAATAATTTAGATTTGATTAGGATAGTTAATGGTAGCCATGAATTAATGTGGTATGTGCGGCTTGCCGCCTTCCCTATACGACTGTGAGCTTTTTTGTTATTATGTGTAGAAAAGAGAGGTAAGAACTGACAAGTTTCCTTTTGAATCCATAAATCCCATTTCTTCGTTTGCTAATGTGTTGGTTGAGCCACGTTTTTTACGTGATTAGCATATAAAGCAATCTTCAATAATTAAGGAATTTTTCTAAAGGCTGATCAATCATATTGTTAATTCAATTAGATTGTCATGATAAATTAGTAGTACTACTACTAACTTAACTAAACTAACTTGCGAGTAATTAATGGGTAGATAAATACTATTAGTGAGAAAACTAAGCTCGGTAAAATCAAAATGTATACAAGCTTTTCTTCTGGGGTTCTTGGCTTGGGGAATTTTCTACCCAGCTAGACCACGATTCATCAAGAAAATTAATCTCAATTCTCCCAACTAAATATAATTTATTGTTAATTCTCAAATCATTACTTTTGATTATATTTTCAATCCCTTCACTTAAGTAAATGTATCTCATTTAATCCTTAAACCATTATAAAATTTAACCGTAAGTTCCTCAACGAACTAATTTTATTCCAAAATTAACCCAAAAAAAACACTTAGTTAAAAATGAGGTGGACATGGACTGACTCAAACGGTTGGGTTTGGAGCACTCTTAGGTAGTGTTTGTTAACATTTAAAAAAGTTGAAAGATTAGAAAAGGTAGTTATTTTAGTCTTTCCAATCTTTCAGATTATGTGTTAAAAAAAGTGGGATCCAGAGAAAAAAAAATTAAATGCATGACCTATATCTTGATTTTCAAGATATATATATCTTGACATAAGGTCAAGATATGTATCCCAAGTATTTCAAGATAAGGAAAAACTACTAAAATATCCTTATAATGAAATTTCACATTTATTTCTTATTTTTCTCTTTATTTTTATAGCACAATTTAGTAAAATACTTATATTTTTTCAATTCCATGTATTTTAACAAACAAATTGAAAGAAAATGTACTTTTCAAATTTATTCCAAAAAATTAACAAACAGTTGAAAATGATTTTCGGAATGTATTTCAGCCGTATCTTGATTGTTCCATATTTTGACTCCAAACCACAGATATTTTGATGTCCCTTATCAAGAAACGTTACTTTAAAAATAAGCCTATAAAAAATCCGCCGTGTTAGAAAGAAAACCGCACCATAAGGGTATTTACGATGTATTTTATGCTGATGGAGAAAAGCAAATGAAAAGAAACCACATAATTTATTGATGGTAATTGACAACATACATGTACTTTTCTTATCACTAATGCAGAACCACGCATAGATGTGATAGAAGTTCGCTGGTTCATGCCACATTTTCAGTTGCTCACATGAAATTTTTTCAAATTTATGCCGATCCAATCGATAAAATGAATTTCGACCTGTTGATGTGGAGCTCCTTCTGTACTACTAAGTCACTGATTCAGTGAATTGTTTCTTCATAAAATTTAAAAAAAATCCGACCTCTTACTCAATGGACTTATATGATTTATCAAACACAATGCAATTAATATTCAAGCCAATTAGGTGCACAGTTTGAGTGGGACATGTACTGAATGCATTGGACAATATGATTTCTTCATCAAATAAAATGTGATTGAGCTCTTAATTAAATTAAGAAAACTAAAAACACTCTGCAAAATGTGGACGATATTGTTATAATCTCTATGTTTTGTACAAGAGATCGTCGAATTTCATTAGTGCCAATTGTTTTTGTACAGAAATGTAATGGTTGGGTGTTGAGATTGAAGTGAGATTTTCTTGAAGAATTGTTGAGCCATATTGATGTTTGATGAAACAAGTCCAAATAGGACGGATTGGTGAGGTTTGGATGAAACAGTGAAGGACACGTCCTAGGACACAGGTGTGTCTCAGACCGTGTTATGTGTAAATTCGTGGTTCAAGACACAATTTGCTTTCTTTTCCTGTGTTTCAATGCTTACCGACTGTGTCTGACTTTCTTGAGACAATGTCACGTGTTTTGGACGGGTTTGGGAGTTGTTTTAGGGTTTTACTAGGTTATTTTGGCTTGTTATTCATTGTAAACATATAAATAGGTGGCTAGGGAACATTCTTGGATGCCTTTGGTGGCCATTGTTAGCCTTTGAACGCCGTTGTAAGCTTTGTAACTTGTTCTAACTTAGAAATAATAGAATTACTAGCTCTCTGCTCGTGGACGTAGGTCGATTGACCAAACAACGTAAATCTTGTGTTCTTGTGTGATTATTCTTATTTAATTCTCCGTTCTTCTATCGCCTGTTTTCCTAACAAGTGGTATCAGAGCCACAAAAGTTTGTTCAGAAACTTTTGGGTTCAGTTCTGCAGAAAGAAGATGTCTTCATACAAATTCGACATTGAAAAATTCAATGGGTTGAATGATTTCACGCTATGGAAGCTAAAGATAAAGGCGATTCTGGTTCAGTAGAAATGTGAAGAGGCGTTAGAAGGTGAATAGAAATTACCTGAAGAACTGACAGTGGTGCAAAAAGCTGAGTTTGTGAAGATGGCGCACAGTGCAATTCTATTGAGTCTGGAGATGAAGTCCTAAGGGAGATGGCTGATGAAGCTACTGCAACAGGCTTGTGAAAAAAGATTGAGAGTAAGTATCAGAAGAGATCCCTGTCGAACAAGTTTTATTAGAAAAGATAGCTGTATACCTTGAAGATGACCGAATGGATGCAAGTAAAAAAAACATCTTGATAAATTTAATAGAATTATATTAGATTTAAAAGGTGTTAGGTGTTGAACTCGAGGAAGAGGATCAAACTATGTTTCTGTTATATTCTTTTTCTGACTCGTATGAAAGTTTTGTTGATACTATAATGTTTAGTAGAGATAGTATCTCGATAAACGATGTGAAGGATGCTCTGTTGTTTACAGAACTGAAGGAGTTAACTTCTAGTTTAGGTGGAGACAGTGTAAAGTCCGGTTAACTGTGAGTGGGGGCAATAGAATGAGAAAGAAACATGAGTTGAGGTGTTTTCACTGTAAGGAGATTGAGCACATAAAAAAGAATTGTCCACATAGGAGAAACGGTAAGGAATCAAGAGCAACAACAGTTCATAATTATTCTTTGGGGTTTCAGGATAATTCTGATGAGGGAGAAAGCAGTGAAGTTTTGATAGTTACTGCATCTGGATCTGAAGATAGCTGGGTTGTTGACATTGGTGCAGCTTATCACATGATATTTTTTAGGAAACTGTTTAATTCTTTTAGAGAATGGAGAAACAATGTGAAATTGGGAGATGGTGAGAAGCTGAGTGTCAAAGGTGGTGGTCTTGTGCAGATTAAGACTCATAACGGAATGGTCAAGAAACTTGATGCTTAGTATGTCCCGGGTTTAAGTAAGAACTTGATTTCTGTTGGTGCTTTGGTTATGCAAGGTTATGGTTTCTCTGGGAAAGGTGGAGGAATTCGAGTGTTCAACGGTTCTTCGGTAGTGATGAAGGGTAAATTGCGGAATGACATTTACACCTTGATTGGTAACTTAGTAGTTGCTAATGCGTTAAGGACTATTGTAAGTTCTGCAGAAAAACAGGTGGAGTTTGTGATCGAGACTCAGGAATAGTCAAAGTTCGATTAGGTTGGTCCAAAGAGGTAACAACAAGGGAACCAATGCATAGTAATTGTGTTGGTGATGGAGAAAGGCAATCACTGGAAAACACATGGAAGATGTGGGATGGTGTGTTGTTAGGTATGGATGGTAAAAAGGTAAAGTTAGCTAGTGGAGAGAAGTTTGGATTGGTCTTGGTTAAGTCCGACTTAAACTTGGTTCGTTGTTGCAGGATTTGAGGCCCTTCGGGGGTATGGCAGATGAGTGATTCTAGGTTATGAGTTGTATAAAAAAAAAAAAATTCACTTCAAGGTGGAGAATTGTTGAGATTGAAGTGAGATTTTCTTGAAGAATTATGAAGTCATGTTGATGTTTGATGAAGCAAGTCAAAATGGGACGAATTGGAGGCATTTTGGGTCAAGTTTGGGAGTACTTGGACGTATACAAACCGTGTACAGAAGGACAAAACTGTGGCCAAGACCGTGGAATGCACTGGAGTCAAGTCGGATGCAAATTGGATGGACACGGCCATGTCCGTGACCGTGGAGGTGGACAAGGCCAGGCCCACGGTCGTGTCCATGGCCATGTAGCTCCAAATCGGGACCGTGTCGCTACTCCTTTGTCCGTGTAATCAATTTTGATGAATTTTAGGGTTTTCCTAATTAGTTTTGACTTGTATTCCTTGTAAACTATAATTAGGTAGCTTGAGAACATTCTTGGATGCCTTTGATAGCCGTTGTAAGCCTTTTGCCGGTTTTGACTAAAAAATAATAGAATTACTAGCTCTCGGCCCATGAAGATAGGTCAATTGACCGAACCACGTAAATTCTTGTGTGATTGCTTTTATTTAATTCCACGTTCTTCTATTGCCTGTTTCTAGGTTCAAATACGAAACCGGAATTTTGCTTCCAAAATATCATACAAAATCACATTTTGAAGGATAATCAATAGAAAATAACACTTATTTTTATTTTTTTTCATCGGTCAATGATATAATTTTATTAATGAAATCACAAGTAGTGGCTCATAAAATAAGGAAAACCCCATTACTCAAAATGTTTTCGCTGTACTATGTGGCTAAAAAACACTACAGGAAGGATGGGAAGAAGCACCATCGGAGAAAGTCTTCAAGAAGCAAGCATGTGTGGCAAGTCAAAGATATGTAGTTAAACGTGCTTCACGTTCACAAAATGTGTGGCGATCTTTTCATGTCACTAATGGAGAGATTTGGTCTCCACGAATATAAATCTTCTACAGTTCTATTTGATTTAATTTAAGCCACATATATATGTCCTAATTAGCACACCAAAGTAGACGTCGTTTCCCTCATGTTCGTACATAAAATAGACGAAAAAAACTTGCTGCTGAAATGTTCGAAACCTTCTCTCGGAAGGCTGAGGCCAGGAAGAAGCAGAGCTAACCACGACTCAGATAACATGATCGTCGATCGAGAGGTATAAAATGCATTTGGTTAGTTAAAACGAGCATTTAAACGTAAATATACTCAGAAGATAAAAGCTAAAATATATAAAGGGATTGGTGATTATTTTCCTTTTCCATATTCAAGTATTATATGAATAGTTCCGTTACACAGAAAGAATTGTCAAGATTATTAAATTCCTATTGCAGTCCTTTATTCTTGTAAATCAATATATATACTAGTTTGAAGGCCCGTGCTGTAATTTTGGGTTTGAGATTTTAAAAATTTAAATTTTTTTAATTGATATGGTCTTAAGAAAAACAAATGTGATGGTTATAATGAGAGCAAATTAAATAAATTTGAATTTTATTCACAAGATCATATATATATATATACTTCATAAGAAAAAAGACAAAGGGTGGGTGCCCGTAGAAATAGGTAATTGTAATGGAGGTAAATCAAATTGTCGTGGTTACAGCCCATGACTGAAATATAGGATGAGGAAATTACATTTTTTGATCTTTTAAAATTAAAAATTACATATATACACTCAAAAATTATAATTTTCACATTTACATCACAACTTTACATTTTATACTCCAAACTTTAACTCTTACACGCTTGTTGTAATCTAGAAAAAAAACTATAAAACAACCAAAAAAGACCAAAAAAACTACTTAATTTTTGTTATATTTCATTGTACAGATTAAATAGTTTTTTGGTTACTTTTTGGTTGATTATAGTTTTTTTTTTAATTTTAGTTTGTGTATATTAAAAACTAAGATGTGAAGTATAAAACGTAAAATGCTAAAGTAATTTTGCAAATCATAATTTTTGAACATATGTTTGTAATTTTAATTTTTAAAAGATATATTTATGTAATTCACCCTAATGTAAGATCAGATGTGATATAATGAGGGCTGAAGTCCATAAAGTTCAAATTGATTGGTTCAGACTCGTGACTATGAAAGAAGCCTACATTCATGAGATTGGGAAAGTGCCATATAAACTTTTTGTTTTTGTTAACAGAGGATTTTGGAAGAGCGACAGTTGCACTCTTATGTGTAGTTAACTTACCATACATCCATTTTTCGAAATTGAGAAATGAGAATGACAACTACAACATTGCAAATTCAGTTTTTTTTAGACAAAGATTGAAGGGTTAGAGAAGGTTTGCTAGCAAGGAAAGAGAGACCCAAAGTGACAAAGGCAATAGGTGGTACAATTAACTCACCCATGTCTCTCTATTTTTAATTTTTTAATACCGTCTTGTTAATTTTAGACCATTCATATGCCAATCAAATAACGGTTCCTACAAAATTCTCCCAAGTAAGGAAAATATTATTTCTCAACAAGAGAAGCATACACATAAGTAATAGATAAAAAAAGGTAGGTATATCTAACCATTGTAACTACATTAAGTGAATAAAAATAGGTCTTTAATTTTGATGTATCAAGAAAAGTCATACACAAATATAATCCTCTGAATGATAGCTATTAAAATATTATAAGAAACATAAGACCTAAGAAACTCTTACTTGCAAGCAAAGACATCAAACTTAAAATAAATATACATTAATTATACTATACATTAATTAAAATACATTAATTATACTATATATTAATTAAATACATTAATTAAATATACATTAATTATAATATAATGAAACTTTGAAATCAATAGTTTAAATATGAGAAAATACCAAAAATTTAGAAAAATCAAATAAAATCATATAGGCTAACCACTTCAATGACATTTGATTTACTCTTTGTCCAAAACACTATAATATATATGATATATGATTTAAAGTGAGGAAGTTTTCTCTAAGTTTCGATAAGTGTCATTTTAACTGATTAACATATGACGACTCTTCTAAATCTCTTCTATATTGTAAATTTTCTTAAATATGCCCACTCGTCACTATTTAAAAAAATTCTCAAATTATTGGGAAGATACCTCTTTTCGCTCAAATTTTCTCATCCTTATTTATTACTTTTTGCTTGATTAATATTATAATATATGAATTAGAATCTTTGATTTTAGATATTGTAAAGTTGTGATTGAAAATTCATTATGAGCAGATCTTATATTGTAAAGTTTTGATTGAAAATGAATTAAAATTCATATTTTACTGATTCGTACTATTATGCAATTTGACACCTTTGTGTTTAGTATAAAAACCCTCTATTCATTATGAGTAGATCTCTTTTGGCTTGATTAATATTATAATATATGAATTAAATTTTTTTATTTTGATTAATTGATATACTTCTCTAAGAAAAATAAATAATATATTTAATTTATAAAATA
>CAODLS012095518.1:0-10762 GCA_948243855.1 Flueggea neowawraea
CCTTGGTGAAAGGTAAATCTTCCAACCTTAATTATATATGTTGATTTGCATGGGTCCTTGGGGGAATTCAAGGCATTAAATTTTTGTTATATCCGCTGCCATGTATGTATATGAATGTCATATTTTAGCCGCGAATTCCAATAACCCAGTGTGGAGTATCGAACAAAACTTATAAACCAAGGCCCAAACGAAAGGGCACAACTAACCAAAGATGCCTCACTGGTGTCACACATGTAGAACGATTATCGAAGCCAAAATCTATAAACCTGTTAATAGAATCAACACTAGACAAAGAAATAATAGGGGGCCAAACCCAGTGAGGGAAAATGCTCAAGACCACCTCATACGTGCCTCACAAAGACTGTTTTGAAAATAGATCAAAATATCACATGCAGGTATAGACATATACTTATACATATATACATGCTATAGGTAATAGCTTTTCGAAAATCATTTCAAAGATCGTTCGCAAGCAAAGCATCTAGCAAGCACGAAAACGTATTAAAAATCATTTTGATTATTAGAACATATTTCCATAGTCAAAACATATATCATTGATAAGGGACCATAGTCATGGGTGTGCTCGTGGCACCATATAACATGGGTGATGTGGACTCGACCACCATCTTAACAATTCACGTGTTGGATCCGAACACGTGGCTACTGCATCCTTGATACCTAGGATTTTATAGTACATATATCATTGGTATACCAAAGGTTACTTCGACCCCGTAGCAACAAAACCATTATCTTACATAGCATAAATCATAGGCATTCAATTTATCATTTGAAATCATAAAAGAGATATATATAATACATATACATCTATTTCATAAAACATAGCGTTGATTATAAAAATTACATAATCATTTTATTCATTTAACCAATCCTTAGATTAGTCCATTTTTCATAAACATGTTCAGCACATCATAAAACATAATAGAAGTTTCAAGACACAGCTATGCGTCTGAAGCTGCTATCCACTCACCTGATGTCCCCACTAGTCGGTCGCTGGCCTCGCTGGCAGGAACATGAAGCTGAACATGGACAACATGCATATATCAAAATGTGGTACTGTAGCCATACCAAATGCATGATATGCAAATGCAAACTTCCATAGACGCTGAAAACATATACCGAATGTGAATCCATCACTATCAATCATAAATTCATAATCTACGTAAAATTATAGTTTGGTCATTGACCAGTGTAAAATTACGTTCTAGCCACTCGAGACTTGACAAATTACAAAATAGTCCTCAGACTATTCTAGGATAACTAACTAACTTTTTCAAATAGTCAGAATCCCTAAATGAGTCTCCAAACTCTCAGAAATTGACCATATGCAAAATATAAAAAATGACACAATTTGATCCCTCAGAACCATGGCTAACTTGAGTTATCTAGCCCATGATTTACAAGAGTTAGGCCAGAAGCTAACTCGAGTTATCCACTGCATGGCTAACTTGAGTTGGCCAACGACTTACTCGAGTTATTCACTTACCCAGAATTTCTAGAATTCGTCCAACTCGATTCAACCAAAAGAAATGGATACCAAACATCCACATTGGCTCTAAACAAAACCCTGAACATGAATCTATGGTCAAAACAACTCAAAATCACCCAAGATCAAGCCAAACTGAAATGATTGAAGCCTATTTATAACCATCATTGATTCCTAAGAATCTAGGTTATCTTTAAGTGTTTCTAGACCCCCCAAAGCCACGATCTAGCAACCCCTAACAACCATACCTATAGGCACAACATCAATACAAACTTATGAACAATTGTTCAAAATCATAATATGAACAATCATGCAAAACAATAGGAAGAGAAGGGTTTAGAAGCTTAATCTTACCTAAATAATGATTAGGAACAAAGGAGAATCAACCAAAAATGACTTCTGGATGGAATGGGAGTTATTTGAATGAGAAAACCGAGTGAGAGGCCGAATGAGTAGGGTGAGGTATATATATAGTCCTCTGCTTTAACTCGAGTTACATATGGTTAACTCGAGTAGCAGCCCTTGGTAACTCGAGTTGAGCTACATAGAATCACGACCCAAAAGCACAACTTACTCGAGTAATCAACTGGCTTACTCGAATTATACAAACCTCATTTTACTCGAGTTATCTCACAACTAACTCGAGTTATCTATGGGTCATCTTACTCGAGTTACACAAAATCTAACTCGAGTAATCCCACTAAAACCATCAATCTTTCAACCAACACTCCAATGACCAAGAATAAAACAGAACAGAACTAAACATTACAGGGAATCCGATCAAAAACATACGGGGTATTAAACATAGGGTATGTCTTTCTAAAATTATATGTTTTTGATGTGCTCAGACCATTGCATATACGAAATAATTAATGGATTGATAATCCTAAAATCTCACTTATGTGATGTTTTTGATAATCAATACTCCGTTTTTGAAATATGATATATACATATATATATATATATATATATATATATATATATATATATATATATAAATAAATATATATATTTTTCTATAACTTAACGTCTAAGATTTATTACGTTTTCCGTAATAAATATTCTGTTTTGAAATTAAATATATTTTCTATAAATAATCTGTATGTTCTGCATGTCTATTTGATATGTATATATTATATAGGGAAATTAATTTCTTAGTCCTTGAGGTTTGCCCTAATTTGTAGGTTAGCCCTCGTGTTTTTAAATGTTACATACGCATCCTTGAGATTTAAAACCAGTTGCATTTAAGGCATTCTGTTAGTGGTCCATTATTTACAAGTTAGTAAATTGCTGACGTGTTGCATGGTTCATTTTAAATGACATTTTAAAGACAAAATTTCCCCTAATTCTATTTTAACAGACATGAGGCATAAGAACCCTAATTTTCCTTGCTTTGCTTAGTTCTCAGATCTAATCTAATTGAGGAAGAGATGAAGATGTAGTGTGTGGTTCACCTAGTACCTATCATTCTTTGTTCTTACATCCTTCTTCCTCTTCTATGTAAATGAAAAGAAAGACAATCATTCAAGTGCATACCGCAATTTCTCTCTAAATGAAAAGAAAGGGAATTATTGAAGCAAAAATTTATGAAGTTCTTTAAAGAAGTATCAGGTAACGTAGCATTATGACTTGATGTTCTTACAAAAGAAGATGATCAACTGTAAAAGGCATTCAGAGGAAATAGGGTTACTACAATTTCTTCAAAGGTTGTATGTACAAGAACAACCATGTAAAAATGAGAAAATGAGACAAGGTTGTATAAACAATAATGTCATCTCAACAAGAACAACCATGTGAAGAAACCAAAATATAAAACTCAAATCAATAAGAAAAAAATCTCAAATCTTGAACTAACCCAAATCAAAATCCTAGGAAATAACCCAGAGAACAACAACAAAGAAAGATCCATTATTTTCATTCCTTTCATCAAAAGATTGCTCCTTTTTAATGGCTCAAAACCCCAACTTTATTCCATCACAACCACCACAAAAGCCAGAAGCTCAAAACCTTTAATAAGAAAGATCACAACAACCCACAAAGAAAAATCAATCCAGAAATAGTAAGTTTAGCAAAAACCACTACAATCAAAAGGCGGAGGAACAAAGTGAAAGCCGATTTGAAAGAAAAATCAATCCAAAAACATTGCACCACCACCAAGGAGCATTTGACCCTTATTGCTTCCAGTCCACCACACCCACCACCTGCTAGATGAAACTCCCAGACCAAAAAAGAAAAAAAATGGTTTTGAAGCATTTTAGAAAGCATTAAATAAGAAATTATAGGAGTGATGTTTCCAATATCAATCTGCATGCTTTTGGTGGTCCTCATCGTCTACTCTCTATCCCCTTCCAACCCTTTCTCCTCAACCATCTCAGTTCCTCTGATCCGCACTGCCGCTAACCTTGCCTGCCTCGAAAACCCATCTGACTCAACCACCCAAAAGTTTGAAGCACTATGTTGAACACTCTCGTCTTTGTGGTTCTTATTGCCATCAGCTCCTCTCTCTCTCTCTCTCTCTCTCTCAGTCGCTCTCTCTCCGACCCAATTCTCTCCAGGTCACAATTTTATTTGATAATGGTGGTGATGGAGGTGGATGTGTTTAAGATGGACGGTGGTGATTGTTGTTGGTGGTTCGAGCTATTTATTCTAGAATGTTGAATTGGATTTGGTGTTTCGATTAAGAGAGAGAGAGGTGGAAGAAACAAGTGAGAGAGAGAAGAGAGAGAGAGAGGGTCTCGAAAGGGGGAGAGAGAAAAATTGAGAGGAATGGTTGTGTTTTTGGTATTTCAGGAAGGGCATTTTAGTAAAATTCCATTTTTGTTAACTCTGTTAGTTAAAAACAAATGTGAAGGACGAACTTGCTTTCGCAAAAAAAAAAAACTAGGACTGGCTTATTAATTAGGGCAAACCTCAATGACTCATAAATTAATTTCCCTATTATATATTTCTTGTGGCCATAGTCCACATATGCCTAATATATGTATATATGTGTGTATATCATTCTTAGCTAAGAATATAGGTGCTTTTGATATTTTTGAAAATTCTTTTCAAAACAGTTTATGTGATATCCTAGAGGCGCTCTAGAGTGTTGTCGCTCACTGACTATTCTCAGCCCCTTTTGTTGCTTAACATTTTAGGTTATTTCGGCTTCCGCACTCAGTGAGGATTTCTGATCAACAGTGAGTGCCATTTAGTTTAGACCCTAGTCTGTATGTATGTTAGATGCTCCACACCAAGGGTTTGTGGGTAGGTTATGTATTTGATATTTTTTTAACTGATTTCACTTATAAATATTTTCTCTGTATTTTGATATTTTAGCTATCTTATAATATTAAATGAAATTTGGATTTTTATCTATTATGGTTTAATAAATATTTTGGTAAAAGAATTTGGTTAGATGTTCTGATTCCTGAGGGTTGTCCGGGATAGGCCGAGCCTATGGTCCGGTTTGCCTCGTGCGCCAATCATGGTCAGATCTGGGGTCGTGACATTAAGTTATTTATAAGTAAACCGAATTACATACATAAGCATAATATTTTAATTTTATCAAAACATAGTCATCATACTGAAATAGATACAAAAATATTTATAAGTTTAACCAACAACATAATAAATTACACCAATTAACCCTCTATTATCTCGGTGTGGAGCATCTAATACATCAGAGATGAAGAGATCAGACAAAAGGGTGCTTACAGTGAACATAATGCCTCCCTAAGTGCTGAATGTGGGATGGGTACCTAAAATAACCTGAAATGTTAAAGCCACAGGGCAACACATTAAAGTGACTCCAGGTCCTCGCATAAACTATTTTGAAAACATTTCTGAAAATATCGCACACGCATATATACTGGTATTTATAATTATTATACATGCATCATATATACTTATAATAATTTGAAAAAATCTTCTCAAAACGGTTTCACAGAGATAACAAACAACACACATTCATGCATAATCAATATTCCTTTTATAGTTTATCCGATGGCTACACAGGCAACTGAGAATCAAACACGGGATCTAAGGCCTCTCTCAAGGTCACTCAAGTCATGCCTACACTTCCTAGGTGGGTCCTTTCGGCCTCACCTAGCCAAATTAGGCTCATTAGGTTCATAGAGAAATTTCATCGAACACCTTGTAGGCATTGGTAAATGTCTATCCTAAACCATACAAGTTCTATGCAAGTGGACCTAACCCCAGCTTCATCTATCGATTCTTCACTTGTGCTTGTCAAAACAACATTGTGGCAGCTAATCACAACATCATTTAATCAATAACAAGTCATAAAATCAATCACCAACAATATATCTAGAAATAAAAGCACAATTAACAATAGATTTAATAATAAAACACAATACCCATAATTAATCATCCATTAAGCAACATCAATCCAAGGTCTACATCTCTAATACCCTAACACAAAATCTAAGCTAACATATTTACAAAGCTAGGCATAAAACAAGAAATAGAAAGTCTAAACATAATTTCCAAACAAAGAAAAAGAAACTAAAAGGAAAGAATAAAGCTTCTCTCAATGGTTAATGAAAGCCCTATTCAATTCCTATTCAATGCTTTAATCTTCCTTGGAAAAAAATGGATGAGAGAATGATTCTCTTCCTTAATGTGCAAGTGTCCAAGGTTGCCAAAAATGATGTGGAAGAGGAGTATTATAGTCCTCTTGGTCCCCAACAAACCATAGGAATATTCTTCAATTTAAATCAAACAGGCAAGAGAATTATTATACTATGCAAGTATGCAAATAAAATGATTAAGAAAGAAATACAATGGTATTCATCATCCACAAGAACCAAACCTTGGCATTAATAAGTGGAAGATTCAAGAGTTGATTCATCAAATTCCCTAATCTATTGGCATCTATAAAGCTTTTCTCCCCCATTGTTAGGTTTAAACTGTAAGTCTGAGTAGGAGGAATAGAATGGCAATCCAAGAGGGGGTAATTAGATTTTTAGCAAATTAAAAAAACTTTGTTGAAAATCTTTTGCAAACTAAAACTGATAGCAAAGTTTTATTTCAAACATAAATCAAAGTGTAAATGCGGAAGCTGTAAAGATCCAATCCACATATAATAATGTAAATCAAATACAATGCAAGGTAATCAAATAGAAGAGATTAAGGGAAGAGATGACAAATCCGATTTATAGTGGCTCAATCCTCTTTGACCTACGTCCAATCCTCTAACTCCACTAGAGAATCACAATCCACTAAATATTCTTCCTCACTTGTGGGTGGAAGGAAACTGTTACACCTTGTTTTTGCAGTATCAACAAGAAAATATTTACACCTTGCTTTTTGGGAGCTCAATAAGAAAACCTTATGAACGCTCAATTATACATATTTGTATTGTCGAATTCTTATCATTTTGTTTATAATTGAGTTGTTTTCATAGGTTCTGGTATTTTATTGGTTCATTTTTTTTAGGTCATGTGATGATGTTTTGATAGAATTGAATGAAAGCAAGCAAAAACGGAGATTAAACGACAACTTTTGAGGCTTTCAACACAAGACACTATCTGGGACCACAAGACATGGCTGTGTAATATCGTGTCCTAGTGGTCATTGTTAACTGCACCTCCAAGACGCAAGACACGGTTTGGAAGACCAAGACAAAACCATGTAATTTCATGATATGCCCGTGTCCTATTCGTAAGAGTTAAGTGCACATTCAGAAAGCAAGACACGACCTTGGAGCCCAAGACACGACCTTGTCTCAGGAGTTTTGTCCGTGTCTTTCCAGTTTCATAATCAAACTCGTCAAAGAGCTGAAACGACAAAGTTTTAAAGGAAGACACGGTTTGGGAACCGAAGACACGACCTTGTAATATTTGTATTGAGCCGTGTCTTACTAGAACACACCATTTTGGCCTATTTATGCTTTGAACAAACCCTAGAGCAGATGAGCCACCATTGACACACAAAAACAAAGTTCTAGAGAGGGAAAGAGCTGGGTTTCAAGGGGAGAACGTCATTGGAATGGATGGACATCAAAATCGAGTGGATTGCTTGAAGATTGAAGGATTCTCAATGGGTTCTTTCGTTCTCTCTTGTTTCCATTTTGTTTTTGTTGATTTATCTACTAATATTATGAGCTAAACTTGTGTGCATCTAGATGTGATGAACCCTAGGATGAATTTGTGATTGGGTTTTGTTATTTTGTTGCTTTGTTCATGAATTGAGACTCATCTATGATTTATAATATCGTGTTGTTAGATTGATTCTACCGATGTTTTGATTCGACAATTGATTGCATTCATGGGAATCGAGAGATTTATCGTGTGTTTAGAGTCGCTCATAGGTGAGAGGAGTTGTACACATACCTAGAGATAGGTCGACGTAAATCTTCCAGATTAAGGTCAAACTTAATACGGGAATTCATTAATCTGTGTTAATGCAACGTGGAAGTATTAATTAGTAAGAGATTTTGGTTAATCAACTTGACGTTAGATGCTAACTGACTCGAGAGAGAGGTTAATGTAGGTTAGGAATTCCTATGGTGAAGTTGTATGAACAAGTGACTTAGTGACGAGGTCGGTTTTGATTAGGTAGTCCTAAGTGGATTCAACATCTGGATGCTACTGTTACCCTTGATTGCCCGGTTCCTGAACTCGCTTTGTGTTGCTGTGTTGTATGTTGGCGTGTCTCCATTCTTTTTGTGTTTATAGGCTAGATAATAGAGAAAGAGAGTCATTACTAGTACTTTTAGTCTATGTGGGATACAACACTCGGTACTCAGGTCCACATACTACAATCTATAGGTGCGCTTGCCTGCTTACCAAGTTTTTGGCGCCATTGTCGGGGACTAAGATATTAGGAAAGCTTTATCTCTATAAGTGTAGCCATTTTCTATTTAGTTGTGCTTGTTTATTTTGCTTTTTCCTATTTAATTGTTTTCTTTTGTTAGTTTCTTTTGTTTATTTAGTTGTGTTGTTACTTAGTTTTGTTTGTTTATATTTCCTTTTCTTTATTTAGTTGTTTTGTTTCCTTTTCATCAACGTCAAGCTAATGATGTTAAACAAGCGCTTCTTGAAAGGCAACCCAAGCTTTTAATTAACCATTTCATTTATTTTGTTTAGGTTTTAGGTGTTTCTTTTATTTTGCAAGGTTTCTCCTGCCTTTGGATGGAATCCACGCAATTTTGAGGTCACCTCTGCAGACCTGTTATTCAGGGAAGTTCCAGAACTCTATTTTTTCTCCTCTCCCTATCTTCACTTAAATTTGTGTTTTATTGTGAACATTGAGGACAATTTCCAATATTAAGTGTAGGGTAGGAGATGACAAATTATGAACTAAAATCTTGATATTGTAGTTATGGGTGCCCATGTTGTTTGATTGTTTCAATGAATTGAATAGTTGAGAATTTTGAATATGTCTTTGTTACTTTGAGACCTTGAATTCACTGTTTTGGATTAGTATGAGTCTCGAGCTTGTGATCAAATTTTTCACTTTGAATTTTTTTGTTTCCATTCAAATCATTGATTTACTTGAACAATGGCATGCAGGTTCTCGAAAATAAAAAAAAAGTTATATGAATAAGAACTGAAAAGGGTTATTCGTAACTTGCTTGAACCTAAACAAGGACGAGTAAATGGGGTTCATAACCTACTCCGCTGTCTTCGAACATGAGTATGTAAAGTACCACCATTGGGGGTTTTTCTAAGTAATCGGGGACACTCATCACAAATGAGTGATCTTCGCATGAAAAATGGATTTTCCTTTATGGTGGAAACATTAATAAGTGCAAAAGCACATAATTTGAACCCTCAATTTACTGACTGCGTTTGTAGTAAATAAGTTATTGAGTTGGTTGAATTTATTACAATGTTTGAAGTGAAGAAGAGGTTTGAACCGTATCTGCCTAAATCGTTCAATGCTTTGCTTTGTAATGAAATGGATGACTAATTCAAATTGACTACTTTGATTACTTGAGCTCTTACTTGTGCTTATTTGAGATGTCAATTAGGCTGGTTAGTACCTCATGCATATTTGGAATTCTTCGCCAGTCAATTTATTCTCGTTTTTTTTTACGTGAGTCTCATGCCACAATACTTTGATTTTGTGAGGATGTAGCCCTTGTTTTAATTCTTTCTTTGCTTGAGGACAAGCAAAATCCCAAGTGTGGGCTAATTCGATGAATGCTCAATTATACATATTTGTCTTGTTGAATTCCTATCATTTTGGTTATAATTGAGTTGTTTTCATAGGTTCTGGTATTTTATTGGTTGATATTTTGTTTTTCAGGTCATGTGATGATGTTTTGATAGAATTGAATGAAAGCAAGCCAAAACGGAGATTAAACGACATCTTTCGAGGATTTGAACACAAGACACGGTCTGGGACCGCAAGACACAGCCTTGTAATAACGTGTCCTATTCGTCATTCTTAAATGAACCTCTAGGATGCAAGACATGGTTTGGAAGACCAAGACACGGCCGTGTAATTTCATGATCTGCCCATGTCCTATTCGCTAGAGTTAAGTGCACATTCAGAAAAGCAAGACACAACCTTGGAGGCCAAGACACGACTATGTATTCGGAGTTTTACCCTTGTCTTTCCAATTTCAAAACCAAACGCATCAAAGAGTTGAAACGATGAATTTTTAAAGCAAGACACGATTTGGGAGCCGAAGACACGGCCGTGCAATGTCCGTATTGGGTCGTGTCTTACCAGAACACACCATTTCGGCCTATTTATGCTTTGAACGAACCTTCTAGTAGATGAGCCGCCATTGACACACAAAAACAGAGTCTAGAGAGGGAAAGAGCTGGGTTTTAAGGGGAGAACATCCTTGGAGTGGATCGACATCAATATCGAGTGGATTGCTTGAAGATTGAAGGATTCTCAATGGGTTCTTTCATTCTCTCTTGTTTCCATTTCATTTTTGTTGATTTATCTACTAATATTATGAGTTAAACTTGTGTGCATCTAGATGTGATAAACCCTAGGATGAACTTTTAATTTGGGTTTTGTTATTTTGTTGATTTGTTCATGAATTGAGACTCATCTATGATTTATAATATTGTATTGTTGGATTGATTCTACCGGTGTCTTGATTCGACAATTGATTACATACGTGGGAATCGAGAGATTTATCTTGTGTTTAGAGTCACTAATATGTGAGAGGAGTTGCACGCAAGCCTAGAGATAGGTCGACGTAAATCTTATGAATTAAGGTCAAAATTAATATGGGAATTCATTAATCTGTGTTAATGCAATGTGGGGGTATTAATTAGGAAGAGATTC